>CAIGRM010279174.1:0-16788 GCA_903798335.1 Fraxinus albicans
GATTCAATCTGTTAACAAGATCCCAACTCAAAACAAGATGATTCAATGTAATCATTTACCGCACAACAAAAAAAATATATACACATAACATCCATTGACAAAAAGGTCATTGCAAATGAGATGTCATTCCACCACAAAAGTAGCTGCTAGTCCAGATTCTTTTATTACTCTATTCCATGCCCTTTCCTCTATCATGTTGCAACTGATTGACCAAAGTAGCCACTGGTCCAGATGCTAAGATCCTTGTTGGCGATCTTCTTGCAACCGTAGGTGTAGGCATGAATTGCATTTGATGTTCTTCACGCATGTCTTGGCTCAATGGTCCTTTCCCTCTTGTGGCCACCATTTTACCCCGTGGAATCATGGGAAAAAATCTGAACTGTAATGATGCATACCGACCAAATTTTATTAACTCAGACAACGAAATGTAACTAAACCTTTTCTTACTTTTTCATTAACCGATACATTGCAATTGTATTAAACTGGTTCTATTTCAGATTCTACCCAATATTGTGATAAGACAGAAATTAATAAGATGGCATTAGTAAAAATTAACATTAAAGTTAATGCAGATTATACGTACATCAACTTCGATATAGCTAAACAATCTAAGGGTGTTCCATCATCTCAGTAACCTTCTCCTTCCTACGTGCAACTTTTTAAATCAAACCATCAAAGGCGCGGTTTAGGGATCCTGCCATATGCGACCGTTCAGCAGCAAACAAGGGTCGACGATCAAAAACCATCAGCTGCGTCTAGCGTTGCTTGGGAGACGAAGTTCTGTAATCACGACTTCCGGAACAATCGAATTGGGGGAGAGTTTTGAATGAAATCGATTCTAGGGCTCGAATTTAGAATTAGGGTTGAAGTTTCGTTGCCTCAGGTAGAGGAAGAACTTCGATTTCCAGGGATTTTGAATTAGGGGAGATGTAATTAAGGTTCCTGCAAGTTTGATTTGGGGAAAATGGTATTCAATCTTCAATGGAATCGTGAAGGATCGTGTTTTAAAATGGAAATCGCGTCCACCGTGTATCACTATTGACGCCTTCAGTTGCCACATCAACCTCCGTCAAGCCACGTCCGCCCGCTTCAAACGGTTGGGGTGTTGAGTGAGGGATGGAGTGGATTGTTTGCAAGTTCAGTGACCGTTCAGAAGCGAAATAAAGTTATAACATGACAACAGAAATTCAGAACTATTTGATTTCTATAAAAACAGAACTTTGAAACAAATAGAATGCAGTAGAAGATGGAAGTGAGAAATAGCCCCAACTTTTCGAATTAAAATGAGGAAACTTTCCATTTGAGAAAATTGCACAATGAGGACGAAAGTTGAGGAAAAACTGATTTTGAACAGTTATGAAATAACTGCCCGACTTCCATAATTACTTCATTTTCCTTTTTGCCGTGAAGGTAAGATTTTATTGCCCAGTTTAGACTGTTAAAATCAGAAAATCTGCCAAAAAAAAAAAAGTCTACACGTCAATCAAGTAGGATAAGTGATGGTCAAAAGTAAATGGTGTCAACTCTCTATAGGACTGTGGTGGAAAATGAGTTCTATGGAGCTTTACTAATTCACATTGCAAAATGGCCGTATTTTTATTTAAAATTAACAGAAAAAAAAAAAGGGTGTCTTGGATGTCCTAATATAAAATCCACAAAAGAATTTCATATTCACTAGATTAAGTAGTATTACTGTTAATAAGAACTTGGGCTTGTTCATCTACACAGCTCACCTTCAAAATAGTACAGCCCATCCCTTCTCTAGAACTACCGCTCGTCTTTCCAAATTTCAAGTTCTGAAATTCACAGTGGAAAAATTTAGCTATACTAACACAAGATTAGAAGATAATCTTGAAACGTGGAATACAAAATCCAAACAAAAAAAAAAAATAGTTGGCCTTTACCAGCAATCGAAACCAAAGAACCATCTGCTAAGCAGAACATGGGGTATAAGTGAATATAACATTTAAGCTATGAAAAGATTACCTTGCAGGGCAACATAACTACAGAAATTCAGAACTAACTTATCATTTAGTTGACCTAGAACATCATATACCAAAGCCCTGCGTTCCGTAATGAGAGGCCACTGGTTTTAAAAATGAAGAGCCTATCAACAGAAACTCTCAATTGCCTTCATCAAAATCGTCAATGGCTAGGGCTCTTTCTGTGGCTGCAACAGGTATTGCATAATCTGAGAAAGATCCCCAAACACTTTCTTTAGCTGTTGATGAAAAACCATAAAAGGAATTTTGCTTATATCTGACCCCATGAAATTAAGAAACCATTCCATTACCAACAAATTTTCAGATTCCCATATCCGAAATGCGATGTCCTCCTATTCAGGCCTCGTTGCAGTACCAGAGAGATCCTGATTTTTCCTTGCCCCTAGAAGAATTTTTTTTCAATTCAGTTTATGTACTGTGATTTGCAAAGGACTCCCATATGACTGAATTGCTGCGCAGCCTTAGGATTATGTTGTGTGCTTGCACTGGACATCCTTCTTTCAAAATACCAAACATGACTAGAGGAGAGTATTTAATAGGAACGCCAAAAATCAAGGTTTTCTGATACCATTTTAACATGATAGGAAGAAAGCTGTTTTTTCATATGTAAGAGAAGTACAACTATTTAAAGATTTAACAGGAAAACTGTTATAATCTAACTAATAAGAATCTGATAACAAATAATGCAGAATTTGAACTCCTACAATTCAGGATTTATCCTTGTTACTTTCGACTCCTAAAAGATAGCACATAATAACCAACTATGCTACTTAAATGTCCCAACTTAAAATTACATGGCCAGTCATTAGAGTTCCAAAATTTTGTCAACGATTTGACAAAAAAATAAAAAAAGGATAATGATTTGAAATTCCAGCTTCCACAACATTATCGAAAAAAAAAAGTGTAATTATTGTACTTTTACAGTTTTTCTTTTCCGCTTTGAACCAACAATTCCATTTTCATCCGCAGGGTGATTTTCCTTAGCAGCAATTCCCTTTCTATGCTCTGCTTTGTTCCTCTTTGATTTTCTCGGCTCCAGCAAGCTACAGCAATATTTAACAGAATAAGGTCGATCAGATACATCCGAAACAATAAAAAAAGTTCAAGACACTCATTTTCATCCAGATAAGACTTCTAAAAGAATGTTTTGATAGAAGAGTGCAATCATAAAAGTTGACCAGTAATGTACATATATATATATATAATCACCTGCAATAAACTTTTGCTTTGTTCTAAACTATGATAATTTTATGACCAAATCGATTCTTTTTAGGAGATCAATGCTTTTGATGAAAAAATATATGGATCCAACAAGAAACATTGATAAATGATTCTGCTGAATGTCACTTTTTACAAATGATATATAGACCAGTCATTTAAAATTTGAGCTATGGTAAATTCTTCTCAATCTCGAAACTAAAACGGGCACATTTTAACTTTGATGACTGGAAGTATTAGAAGATGAGTAGAAACAAATTTAAAGATCAGAGATGAGTTGCAGGAGGTATGGTGGACAACAAATGAACAAAAGGAGGTCGAGACATAAAATTGGACCGAATATGAAAAACTTGATGGTTCTGCAAAATAATATGTTCCTTTTATCATATTGTTGTTGTTGGAGTTTATTTTTTATTTTTTGATAACCGTGGATGTCCGGACCAGCTTGCGCGCACCTTGACTAAAACAATGACAATGTGCTAAGGTTTTTTTCCAAATAAATTTTGGATCAGTCACATGAATCCTCTTGTTGACAGTACATTTTCTAATATAATGTATTGCTGGAATTTATAAAATAATGACAATGTGCCAAGTTTTTTTCCAAATAAATTTTGGATCAGTCGCATGACCATGTGCTAAGTTTTTTTTCCAAATAATATGTTCTTTTTATCATATTGTTATTGCCGGAGTTTATAAAACAATGACAATGTGCTAAGTTTTTTTTCCAAATAAATTCTGGATCGGTCACATGAATCCTCTCGTTGACATTACATTTTCACGACACTCATTTTCATCCAGACAAGACTTCTAAAAGAATGTTTTGATAGAAGAGTGCAATTATACAAGTTGACAAGTAATATACATATATTATATAATCACCTACAATAAACTTTTGCTTTGTTCTAAACTCTGATAATTTTATGACTAAATCGATTCTTTTTAGGAGATCAATGCTTTTGATGAAAAAATATATGGATCCAACAAGAAACATTAAATGAATGTTACGTTTTACGAATGATATATAGAGTATAGACCAGTTATTTAAAATTTGAGCTATGGTAAATTCTTCTCAATCTCGAAACTAAAACAGGCACATTTTAACTTCAATAACCTGAAGTATTAGAAGATGAGTGGAAACAAATTTAAGGATCATATAGATGAGTTGCAGGAGGCGTGGTAGACAACAAATGAACAAAAGGAAGTTGAGACATAAAATTGGACCGAATATGAAAAACTTAATGATTTTATAAAACAATCACAATGTGAATGTGCTAAGTCTTTTTTCCAAATAAATTTTGGAACCAAAAGCATTAAAATTATTCAGGGTAAAACAGCCCATCTGGGAAGCATTGATACGCTGCCAGCATCTACTTATCGTGTCAGACACTGGTATGTCTCCTACACGTCGTTGACGCGTGTCAGATGTCCCTTGTGGCATGTTAGAGACGAAGAAATGCAGATGGCTGGAGGAAAACAGTAAGCAAAAGACAGCTGGAAGAAAATAGAAACACGGCTAGAAGAAAACAGAAACATGGCTGGAAGAGAGCTGACTGTGAGGAAGAAAAGAAGAAATGAAGTGAGGAAAAGAAGTAAAGTGAGGAAGAGAAGAAGAAAGTGACGGCCGACATAAAACCAATTGAAATATAATTCTTAATTCAAATTGTTGGGACCAATTGCCCAAAACATTAAATGCTCTATAAACTATCTTTTCCTAGTATATAGTTGATACACTTTCTTTTACAGTTTTATCCTCTTAACAGCTGAAGTTAGATTTTTATGTGGATCAAATTTTTTATTACTTAAGAAACATGTACGAAAATATCAAGTTTAATTCCTATTTTTTATTTAATTATTTATATATATGATACAATATGTTGAAAAAAAATATTACTTTCGACTATTAAATTTTAAAAAAATAGTATTTTAATAATGACATATCGTGTTCAAACTTTTTCAAAAAAAGTGTCGACGAGCGTGTCGATACTTCTTAGCAGCCCATGGTGCCTCCAAGATGAAACCTACCCTAAGAGTATCTCCAAGAAATTATTTTTAAGTAGCATATTTTACAACTTAGAGAGCATTTATAAATTTAAAGAGAAAATTGTTAAGTACTCTGTGCTCTTTATATTTACACTTAATTTTACTACTATAAAAAATTATTTATTATTTTTTCATAGCTTTTATTTTAACTAGCTTCCATCCAAATTATTATATTATTTTTTTCCATTAAAAATTGAAATACTTTGAATGCATTTAATTACAAAGAGTTGGTATGACTCTCTGGATTTTGAGAACCAAGCTTACTCTCTATTTTATAATGTTAATTTAAAGAGTCTCTTAGAGCATAATTTTAAGGGTGACTCTTTAAAATAGAAAACATCTTATGTTTAAAGAGCCTCTTAGAGATCCTCTAAGCAATGCTCTCGAATCTTGAGGCAGGGCGCTTTCAGAGAATAAAGTACTGTCCAAGAAGAACTTGAAGACAACAGGTTACTTGTTTAACTCAGCCAAACAAACCTTACAAGATTAAAACCTCCAAGGTGGACTGCTTTGATCTGGTATGCACGCATTTCTTACCCAATTTAACTCGCCAAATACAGACACCTATTCACAGGGTTTAGTTGAAGCAGATGGACCAAGCAAGGTTTACCAACTATACTTGACATTTCGTTCAAGCAATTACTAGTACCCAAACTACCAAAAATCAAAAGAGAAATCAGAAATGAAACCATTTAAATCAGTTATTATTCTCGCCCTCCTCAGCCATCATTCTATACATGGTGCATGCTCGAAAACCCCCCTACTACCACCCCCAAACGCTAAAAAGAATGATATAAGTCCAAATGGGAACCGCCATCAAAGGAGGTTTCTGAAGCAAATTTCAGTACAAGCCACTTGGAATTACCCCCCTTAGAAATAGGAAGACAGTTATATTCTTCTAGGTATCAAGCTAGACCCAGGAAAGAAGTAACTTACCTCATCTTTCCACATGTACGCGAACTCCTTTGAGATGCCTTTTCCAGGACACCTCTGCAATATTGAGTAAATGGTGCTTGGGGACTGGACTTTTCAAGCTGCATGCAAACCATCAATTTAAATTAGATCAATTACATTCTTTAATTCACAGAACTATAGGCAGTTGATTTCAAATTGTACAAACCTGAAGAAACGAGTCTACAGATTGGTAATCATTTGGGGAAAAAGGCACCTCATCTCTTTTTCTCTGTACATAGTCCACATTCTGCTCCACCTGCAGATACAACAGAAGGAACTCGGAATGGTGGTGTGCAAAATACACCAAGTCAAGGACCAAAAGAGAACCAAACGTGGTGGGGCAGGGAGTAACTTTGAAGTTTGAACTAGAAATTGATATGCAGAAGAATACCATCGGAAGAACAATCCTCATGATTGTCATGTTCGATTGCATGAAAGGAAACAATTCTTTGAGCTTTAAAATATATGATATGCAAGAAAATATTTCTTCATTTTTCAAAACATGAGAGATTTAAAATCTGTAGAAGATTATGAGATACTATGGTCTAGCTTAAATAATATCACTTTTTCTTTTATTAGTAGTCATTTCATAAATAAAGTTGCAAACTTGTTAATATTATTAGCAAGCATATGGAGAATGCTATATGACTAAGAAAGTTTTTTATAATTAATCTTATAATCTTTAGTACGGTATAACTCGAGTTAGGGTAGGACATGAATTTTGTTAAATTGTTAACGGTATTTAAGTATTTTACTTGTCAAACTTATTTAGTATTTTATTAGATATTTTGACAGTATCATCCCAGTTGGGGTCAAAATAAGTAACTTGTGTTTGACTTGCTTAAAAGTTACATGGACTAACAACCTGCGGTTGAGAAATTAAAACCATCAAATGGATATTCAGCTTTTTTGCTTGTTTGAGAAGAATAAAATTATTCGGAAAAGGGGTTCAATTCATTGCTTTTCGAGTTGAGGAGGTATTTAAATCCTTGTTAGCCTTGCTAAGAGTTTTTAGGATTTAAATAGCTATTCTTTTGGTCCCTTGGCATAATTTTTGACTATATCAGTTGCACCGCACTTTATTTTCTGGAGACATACATGACTCAACAAAAATGTGGATTGTTGCATCAAACTAAAGCAAAAAAGAACTAGTACCTGATCGATAAAACGCTTCACCATACGCCGCAGATTTTCAGCCAGGGTAATCTCATGAAACTTTCTCAAACAAATTAGTGGAATAACTGCTAGCTCAGGGAAAGAGATGTGGTAACTCCACTGAGCAAAGTGCAGAGAAAGCTGTTCAATGATTGAAAGAAGGCATTCTTCTTGGAAGTTTCGTGATTTTAGATAATATTTTGGCAACTGCAGCACATGATAGTTTAATTGTAAGTGAAGGTTCTGATGTGCACTAAATTTAAAAGCATCGAAGAAAGCAATCACATCTGGCAAAATAACAGTGGAAGCTAGTATCCCTGACCTTCAGGACTGACATAGTGTTGAAGGTATTCCGTGATCTTCCACCCTCCTTGACCACCTTGTATTCCAAAATATCCAGCACAAATGAGGCAACCGGAATAAAAAATCCACTAGAACTGGAAAGAAAACTAAGCCACTGAATGCACTTGAGTCTTAGAGGGAAATATCTTGGACCAGCAAACAAGTAAGCTAGACCATTTATAATCTGAATGGTCATAAACATCAATGGCTGAAGGTCATAATCATGTATATTGGCTGATATGAACCTCACCCACAGATCAATGCAGTTTACATACTCCCAACTGCATAACTTTTTAACAGCTTCCTGCCTCACAACATAAGCAAATAAATAAATATACTTACAGTTACTTGAAAAAATAAACAATACAAAGGGTAACACCATACACATATATCCCGAACATGTGATAAAGTAAGTTTGCATATTAATTATGCTCATGAAATCAAAAGGCACTCAAATCAGACCAACTCTATACCTTCTTCTTTGTTTGCAAAGCCCACTGCAATATCTTGGCAAGTTGACTTATTGAAGCAAGGACCTTGGCAGATGATTTTTGCACATCCAGGGAGTACAACTCAACTATTGAATCCCTAAGGAACTGTAAATGTTTAGCATCCACAATTTCTGATACTCTACTCCGAGCAAGATAGGCCACAGAAATTTTTGATAAGCAGGTGTTCCAGTAATTTGAACCAAACATTGTAGCCACATCCCTTAGGATAAGGAAGGCAGCCGATGATAGAACTGCCGCACCTGTCGCCCATAAATTTACAGTAGCCTGGTTCAAAATCTCAAAAGTTCATCAGAAAGATTGATATTGAAGAATAAAGTTCAAAATTGGCAAAATAAATAAGGACAGCTTGCTCAAATTTTATATATTAAACCCAGCTTTGTCAACTCCATAATCTCAGAATGTTCATTATACAGCAGGAAAATAATCTACTCCCCACGTCGACACGTATCTCCCATCACAATCAACAAGAGTTTTTTACAATATCAAGAATATTTAAAACATAATCCAATAAGAGAACCAAGAAGCAGAAGGTAATTGTTGAAAACAAGTCAATGATTTATTATAGAATAAGCTCTTAATGTCAACCAAATGCAATAAATATCGAAGTGCCTAATATCCACCAACAAATATTCAAATAGTTGGATGTGTTCCATTTTCCAAGTAGGAATAAATTCAATCAGATTCTAAGATGAGTCATGAAATTTTATACAATTACGTTACATCAAACTTATTTCTATATTGAAAGAGAAAAATGCAAAAAGCTTGACTTAATTCAAATGATTGACAAAACTCAGGATTTCCCTTCCACCTCCAGATACGGCAAAAGTTTGAGGGGTGGAGAAACAACAGTTTTAATAATTAAGAAGATCGTTCACTATGTGCTTCCATTTCCTTCAGCTATTATGTAACTGACAGTCTTTGAATCCTTTTTTTTTTTGGGCAAAGTTACTTTGATAAGAGGAATAATCTGATGGAACTCCAGATTAATAGTTAAGTTATTGGGGTATTTTGGGGATTTAGGAAAATAATTGGGATATTCACAAAATGAGAAATTAGGGTGGGGAGAGAGTTGAACCTCTAGGAAGTTCAATAAAACTTTGTAATTCATCTTCACTTAGCAATACAATTTGTTCATTTGCTCCATAATCTGTGTTGGTACCTATCATTTATAAAATTACTTCGAAAAGTTTCAAAGGGGCAAATGGAAACAGATTTCAGCAAAGTATTGGAGGAAAGATGGGGCTCAATATTAATCAATTTGAGCAGATGATACTGCAACCAGAACGGAGAGACCGAGCAATTGGGTTGGATTTGCAAGACCGACTCAAAATATCGACATTCAACAGTGGTGGCTGTCTAGGTGGAGAAGATTTTTTCAACGAATCCAAGTGGAAGTCGCTACAGCTTGTTTCATGGTGATGCATAGGAATGGTTTCAATGGGTAGATCAGTGCCAATCTGTGCAAACTGGGGTAGATTTGAAGAGATTAATGCTGGAAAGATTCAGTCATCCATGGATAGAACCATTTTGGAAAAGTTCGTAGAGGAAATTCCATAGAGAAAATACTGATCAGTGGGTCTCCATGGCAGAGCAATATTTTTTATCTGAATTGCACCCCTGAACCATAGAAATTAGAGGCAACAGAGGTAAGCTTCAATGGAGAGGCCCTCACCTAGTTTCTGTGGGCGGACCAACACCGACGCATACGAAATTGGAGCAAACTGAAGGAAATTTTGGTAAGTTAATTTCGCCCACCAAAATAGGCCATCGCCGACAATTATTGTATGAAACCACCGAGGTGAAAGGACGTCACATAACATTTCGATTTCACCTCCTCGGCAGCAGCAGGATGGCAAATCAGGGAGAAGAGTGATGTGAAATGGGCCATAACAAGGAAATGTATTGGCAGGCTAAGGAGCAAAACTTTTCCTAAACAGGCCAAAGAAGGACCAGGTCATTTTTGCCACGAAGGTCCAATCTCTGGATATAACCTGAACTCAGCAACTGAACTATTTCAATCCCCAAAATGGATCCCAAATTGTCCGGATTTCAATTCACCACCCAAATCAACTGGCTCCTTCAATTGACTTAACGCAAGAAGCATTTGTTTTTCAAGTACGAAGATAAGTATTCCGTGGGTCATCATGGTAAAAACAAAGAGCTACTGGGGGTGAGTGATGACACAGCGAAATTGGGGCTGTAGGAACCCGACAATGGGAACAGTCAAATGGGGCAGAATGTAGTTGGCAATAGGAGGAACTATCTTTTGTGGTCCTTGTGGATCAGAAAACTAAGAAAGACGAGGAGAGGATTGCGCAACCAGACATCTTTATCCTGTTTGAGTGCTGGACGACCCACAATTCAATTTCAGCAAACCGGATTCAAAACTTGAGAATTGAGGGATGGGTAAAACTGGTTACGGGGTCTTCAATGATGCTATACCAAGAAAAAGCTTTTCCAAAAATATAGAAGTGAAGAAATCAAATTAACCAGAGGAACATAAAGTATAACAAAAGGTCAGTTTAGATACCTTGATGAGCCGGTTTAGTAGTGATGGAAAAGCAGCAAGGAATAGAAGAGAAGCCCTGAGTCGGGTCATTGTGAAGGCCAAAATTTCTGAGTCAGTGACCTGATTCAACAAAAATAGCGTACTTCTTAGGTAACATTTGACAAGTGGTTTTAAATCATTCCACTTTGAAGAATTCTTCAATTCCAGTATGCCCTCTTTCCTGCAATTCAAGGACGAAATTTGGAATAGCCTTCGAAATATGTCATCCGCATTAGAGAGCATGAACATCAATATATTGCAAAAACTCCCACTGTTCTGAAATCTGTAACCAATCGTTTCTGCTCCAAAGTGACATGCTGCACGATAAGCATTTAACAGACTAATGAGAGCAGACCGGTTATGCTCTTCTGTGAACAGCTTACACCAAGAACGGATGATAGAACCCGTCAAGGGTTTTTCCTCAGATTTGGAAGGGTCATTTTCATCTTGTTGCCCAGGATCCCTTCTATCATCTTCATCAGAGTACTGTGAAACAGGAATTGAGAATACATTAAGATCAAAATAGTTGCTTGCAGATGAAAATACAATAGCAAAATATGGGCCTTGCTGATAGGTTACCCAAAAACATCATCTTCAAAATAAAAGGACTGAAACTGTCCAGCAACTTGAGCATTACTTTATCTTCAATATAAAAGGACTGAAACCGTCCAGCAACTTGAGCATTACTTTATTACAAAAAATTTGGTTCATATCACGCTCAGGAGACCACTTATTGCTAAACATATGGAAAGACAGCACAAAATTTGCAAAAATTATAGATGCGTAATCCATGTATGTGTTAATTCCACAATGCACATGCATCTACAATACGTTCTCACTAAAAGACCACACATTACATTTGTAAAATCAAAGTGCGTCTAAAATTGATTAAGATTTATATGTGAAGAAAATTTTGAACTTGAGCCTGTGGGTTATTTATTTTTCTTAATATAGCTGCAGGATATTATTAATCTGTCTGATCAAAGTCTCCTCTTCCTAGCCAACAGGCTGTGACTCGTATGTCTAGATAACAACTATCAATTCCTAACTTTTGCGTTCATAATTTTTGAAATGAACCCCTGGGTGGGGTAAAAGCTCTCTTATTTTAAGTGATGAATGAGATTTCTTTTTTCCAATTTTTGAGCCTATCTCGCTAGTTCAAACTTATGAACAAGCTTGGACAGTTTTCCTTCCTCAGGCTTTTGATATTGATATCTCTCTCTGCGAAGATCTTGCCATACAGGCTGCTCTCACCCATGTAGAAACTTGCAAAAAAATATTCAAAAACAACAAAATGCAGCATTTATCTATTCACATGAAAAACATCTGTAAATTTAAATATACAGAACATAGAGGGAGTCGAATTGGAGCCTTTCAGATACATTTCTAATTATCATCTGCCCATACATATGAAATATCCGGATACACATCACATCTCTTCCAACAAAACACATCATGAAGAAAAATCGCTTCTCAGAAAAAAATGACTAAATAAATAAATATCTTACCGTCTCCATAATTTGAATTGATTCGTAGTAGCTTTCTAGGAACTTGCTGAATTCTGGATCCTGGAATTTTCATATGAAGTTGCTTTAAGAAAATAATCATAAATGAATTTGAGAAAGTTCTGGCAAAAGTGATTAAAAAAAGGAGAAAGGAAGTTGAAATACAAAAAAGAGAATCCATCAGCTCTCGTGATATTTATACATATGCCTGGGGGTTTTAAATAGGGGGAAAGAAAAGACAATAAGCCACAACCAATTAAACACAGGTAACAAATAAGGCAAAGGACATACTTTTTCTCTCTCTGTTTTGTAATTTACTTATAAGCCCCCACCACACATGCCTATTTGATTAATTGCCCACAAAAATTAATGAAATAACAAGTAAAGGTTATAAAATCCAGCTTACAATTACATGCAGCTTCAGAATATTAAACTGATCTTGACACTGAAATAATTTCAATCTGTCTAGATTCATAAAATTGCTGAAGTTCCCGTCTTGATAATATTTTTAATCTAACGATGTTATATTCACACTCTAGGCTAAGATTTACGATCTTTAGTTCTATGTCCATTTAGCAGATAGCCAACAGCACAATTTCAAAGAGAACTCATTATCATTATGATAAGAGAATGTGTAAACCCGCAATAGAAAACCTTATGTACTATAGCTTCCCAAAGCAAAGCTACAGAACCCATAAATAATCGAGAAGTTCACACAGGTCTATTTAAACCAACACAATGTCAAGTTCAAATGAGTGAGCTAAATAAGTCAATGCCTGCCGGCTTGTTCTAACAAACCTGTGAAGAGATGCACATTGGCTAAAGCCCAGTGTATAGAATAGGGTGAATACAGTAAAAATAAAGCAAACATCTTCATTAAATCTGTTAAAAAGAAAATAGGATTACATTTTATGGATGACTAAAAAGAAATAATATTCACCTATATACAATTTTTTATCTTTTCCATTCTTTAGACAAATACCATTTTTGACAAGAATCAGGCCTAATGATGTAAAAAAATAAAAAAATAAATAAAAATAAAATTGATTTAGCAAAAGCAACAGATTTATCTCTATTATAAGTGTCTCATAAAGAAAGATCCGTGATACCCAATCTAAAGATGTCCTTGCTAGTGAATAAAAGAACTATTGTTTCGTTCAAAAACACATCTTTTCACTACGCGTAGAAGCAGCTTACATCTTTTCATTGATTGTTGAATTCTGCAGAAGAGGGTGAAGATACTTGTATGTTAATGTTTACATTTAGGATGTGTTTGTCTCCCATTATTCGGAGAAAAATAGAGTAATGAATAGTATTTTTTGGAGAATGTGTGGTTGAAAAGTAAAGTAACTTTAGTGATTTGTGTGCAGAATATTTTATTTGATGAATATATGGTGGAAAATCTTATTGTAGCAAATAATTTTTTGCAATAATGGTACACTGAGTAGTGCTCTTTGGTACCGACTTTGTAGTAATTATTGTAATCTACTATGGTCACACTAATGAATAATTTTTTGTGTCGTATGCTTTTAAGGAAGATAAAGACATCATTTTTGCGATGCTAAAATGAGAGATTTGTCTAATATTTATTATGCATGTGGTTGTATGGGGCCATATTGTGAAGCCTTGCTCCATGATAGGGGCGGACCTCAGGGGTCACGTCTTTTGATAGTGAAATTTAAGTTTTAACGATTAATTTTAATAATATGTTTCATGGAATTCTTAATTGTTTGAACTTTTATCAAAATTTATTATAAATTTTATTTTAACCTTCATCAAACGGGGTAAAATCACAATAAGGATGTGTTTGTTTTCTATTATTGGGAGAAAATTTGAGTAATGAATAGTATTTTTTTGAGAATGTGTGGTTGAAAAGTAAAGTAACTTTATTGGTTTGTTTGTAAAATATTTTATTGGGTGAACGTGTGGTGGAGAATCTTACTGTAGCAAACAATTTTTTAGAATAATGGTAGACAAATAGGGGCTTAATCTCATGTATTCCATCACATGTTTGTATATGCATATTGGATAAAAACTAGCCGGCATAAGAAACAGATAATTGTCATCTAGGTCAAATGGAGAAAAATCCAACTAACAGAGAGAAGCAAATGAGCATATTTTTATTGTGTGTGAAATGTATTAGAAAGGAGAAAATGACCTTCTTTAGCCTATCCAATTTTTTCTTTTTCATGACCAGATCTGCATGAATATTCTTATTCAGTGCCACATAGGTACTACTGGCATTTTCTTCTGCATGTACAATAACATATCCAGTAAGTATGCTGATTCAACAACAATTATCATATTAAACAAATTGATAGGATGCTAAAAGAAAGTATGGCAAATGGAAACTGTCAGGTTATAAAATTTTATTCGAGAATGAAACCTTACCTTCTATAATATTCTGAGTCTCATTTATTGCAACAAATGGAGAACTTGAGTCCTGATTAATAAATTACACAATCAATTACCAAAACAACAAAGAAAGCCTCCGTTTGGCAATCAATTTATAAATGATATATAAACTTTCTTAATGGAGACCAAATTTTATACCAATACATACATAATGAATTATTAATAAATAGAAATTGGAGTTGCCAATTCAATTTAAGTCAAGCATGATAAAGTCTAAAACCTCTGAAAGGTAACCATCACTATCTGAACCATCTTCACCCTCATCCTTGTCATCCTCAGCAAAGACAGCATCAATAGAAGCATCTTCATCGTTATCTATGACCGTGATTCTGACAAAAACATTGATATGGTTAAGATCCACATCATACCAGCTATTACACAATCCTTGTGTATTTTTTAAATATTATAGAACTTCAGCAATTTCTTTAAGTATATCAATCAATCAGATAATGTAAATATGGCTGATCAGATGAAGGAATAAAAAATAAAATGCTACAGCATTAGAATAATTTAATGCCAGGGGCTTTTTAGAGATCTCTATCACTAAACATCAAAGTGACCATCATTTAAGCTATGACGTTAAAATTTAAACAAAATAAACAATATAAGGACCAAAAATAACTGCAAGCACTTATATATCATAGAGGTGGTATTTTCGGTGATTCCTAAATATACTAATTTCTTAATGTTGATCGTTAACATTGTAGCTTCTACAGTACTGCCTATATACATTTAGGAGTGATAAAACAAAAAAGTAAATGGTCATGAAAGTTTATACCATGAGACAGATACATAAAATTAACCTTTTTTACCTTCCATTAGAAAGCCCTGAAGCATGATCCTCTTGTTCCTCAACATCATTCTGCTCATCTTCTGCAACAACAAAAAAAGCACAAGATCATAAAGATTAAAAAAGAGTTGCGTTTTTATGAAGAAAATAACTTAGAATCAACTACTAAAGTAACATGAAAACATAAAGAAAACACATTGCCAATCTCCCAGATTTCTCCACTTCCATTTATTCATATTTAGTACATACAGCAACCTAATATAGCCTCTATTTGAGCCCCATTTTTTAAAAACTCATTTCCCCCAAAATCATTTTCAACCACACATTCTTCTAATAAAATAATATTACAAGTAAACCTAAAACTCTTCCTTGCCTTTTAATCACACGTTCTCTAAAAAATCGCTATTACAAAATCTATTCCCCCAAAAAATAGGGCTCAAACCCATAGTCTAAATAGAATATCAACTTGTCAAAAAGACGCCTTTTCTTGTTTCTTATATCTATATCAAAACGAAATCAAATCACATTTCAGAAAAATGACACTTAGTTCCTTCGCACCTAACATCCAACCTATTGTAAATTTATAAGCTAGCGTACAGAAATTGTTGCAGCAAAAAATGAGAGATAAAATAAATAAATAAAGATCTAATCCCCTCGTGTGCACTCTTCAGGATGGAAAACAGAAATTAAAGCTAATACATTTCCTTGCACGAGAGTTCCAAATTCAACTTTTTTTTTCAACACTAACATATAAAAGCACCAACTGTGAATATCATGAACACAAATATAACAGAAGATGCATGAAATGAGAATATGCATAGGAAAACACACATAGAAGCAGAAAGAGAGAGTGAGAATTAATACTTGAGAATTTCTTTTTGAATAAAGCCTTCGTTTTTCGCTTCCTTTTCAATACAGACTGAAGATTCTTCTTTGCAAACTTCCTTGCTTTCTTCCCTAATTTCCCCATTCCTTTACTCTTTTCTCTTCTGGATTATGCAATCTAACAAGGACCAAAACATCGACTCAATTTCATCAAAAACTATAAAATTCAATATGAAAAGAAGAATTTATATGAGTATTTACCAATTTAGGCAATAGGTAGTGGCGAAGGCTCACCCACAGTTGGCTGTGGCGATGGCTGTGGGAGGGAAATATGAGAGAGGGTATTAGGATTTAGGGTTTGCTTTGCAGTTTGCAATTGCCATATTCATTGGCGGAATTCAATTAGGATTTGGGGCAATACATACCTACAGAACAGGGGGCTTTTTGGTATAATACATCCATATGGGTTTTTGTAGAAAAG
>CAIGRM010279176.1:0-12380 GCA_903798335.1 Fraxinus albicans
ACCATACATTCTTCAATAAAATAATATTTTTCATCAAATCAATAATTTTTCCTTCTTTTTCAACCACACATTCTCCATCAATCTACTATTCCAAAATACATTCTTCCAAAATAATGTGACTCAAACACACCCAAAGTATGTTTTTCTAAAGGTGTAACGTGATATGACGTAAAGAATGATATAAAAAAGAGTCAACATGTAGCATGATTGGTGTAAAGTTTTGGGTTTTGATTAATAGGCGTAAGGGAGAGTGTATGTTTAGCGTGATTGATGTTGAACAATGCTAAATGCATTGTTTTACATTTCATTGTTTTCAAAAAAATTGTTGGCGAAAAAGTGTGTTTTTTTAAGACTGTATAATGTGATGTCACCACGTGATATGATGTGAAAAGAGTATACATGTAGCATGATTGTTGTAAGACGTCGGATTTTGATTAGTATTGGAGAGTATGTGTAGCATGATCGTTCTTTAGAGCCTGTTTGGTGCACAATAAAATGAGAGAATGCATTTTTTGAAGTGATGTGATGGAGAATATGTGATTGAAAATGAAGAAAAAGTTATTCATGTGATGGAAAACATTATTTTATTGAGGAATGTGTGGTTGAAAATGAGTAGAATAATGAGAATGAAAAAAATAATGTGACTCAAACAGGGCTTAAAATGACCTTGCAGTGCATAGTAAAAAGTTTTATTCAAAAATGCCTTGTTTGGATAAAATGCCAACCGTATTTTGTAGGAATTAGAATCTAAATTTTAATATAAGTAAAAGTTAATAATTAATTTTAATCAAGTATCTTATGAGATTCACAATTTTTCAACAACATATTTTATTATTTTTTATCAAAATATACTAAAAATCATTTTAATCCCCATCAGACAGGGGCTTGATACTTTCTTTATCAAGATTAACCTACTAAATTAACCCCCTGTTAGGCCCCCATTTTCGGGGGTTGAAAATTTTTAGAATAGTGATTGATGGGGGGAATGTGTGGTTGAAAAGTTTTAGATTTGTGTGTAATATTATTTTATTTGATGAATGTGTGGTTGAAATGAAAATAGAAAAAAAATTAATGTAATGAAATTTAATTTAATGTAGCTCAAACGGGGGCTAAAATTGACTGGACTTACTCATTATCAACTTTAATATGTCAAAATTGATTCTTATATTTCTCAACCCAATATTATCTTCTTTGGAAGCTCTTCTTTCGATAGATAGATTGATGGCAACCATTTTGTTTATGAGATGCGACTAAGAGAAAGGAGAGGATTGATATGCAAATGAAAGAGCACCAAATGAATCCATCTGAAATTGGGGACAAGCCCCGCATGGACCAAAGTTGGGGTTAGAATAACGATCATGTTACATGTACATCATTTTTTACATTGTGTCACATGACAACAAATCATTGAATAGTTCAATCGACCGCACTACTCGTACACGGCGCTTGACAGTTTACTTGACACGATGACGTGTCAATGTTTTATGAAAAAAAAAAAAACGAAATGGGCCGCTTATTAACAACAAGTGAACAAACTCCAACCGTCTTCCTTTGTCTACCCATTTCCTCCTCTACCAACCATCCCAAGTTGAAACCCTAAGCGCTTCCACCGATTCTACCGACCGGAGCTCACTTTTCAGGCGGCATCGATTCCACTGATGATCCTACTCCTTCGTCCCTCTCTGCCGTAGACGACCACCAAGAACTTACTGTGTCGGGTTGGTCTACACATTGGGGTGCTCTAGTAATGATCATGTTGAAAATAGGAGGAATATTCTTTGATGGTAGTTGTGATGCAGTTCTTAGCTGGGAAAGTATGGAAATTGCTATGAAATTGCAATGGGCTCTTCGAGTGGTCAACAATGGCGGATAGGTGCTTCGATAACTGATTAATTAATAATGATTGCTCATTGTTGAATGCGGTGACTGGAAAAAAATTGGAATCAATGGAAGGGGGGTCTCTGTTGCTGATGCTTTTGGAAGGGATAATCAAGCTACGACCAAGAAGGCTTGATGGTTCTCTATTGGTGGTGCTTTTTGGAAAAGATAGTCATATTACAAAATGATTATCAGTTTGGTGTTTATGTTTTTATAGAAATGTTGCCGAAAATTATGTGGAATAAAATTGTTATTGTCCTCTTTTTTGTCCACAATTGTCCTAAACAGTTGATGGATGATCTGTTGCTTTTGTATGCATCTGGTGTCACTTTGAATGTTCTCAATTAATGGATACTTGCAGTTGGCAGCTGTAGTTACTGCTATTGTTCATTTGCAATCTAAGCCGAAAGTGCATTGGTTTGTCTGTTGCTACATAAAATTTAGTTGTCTCATGCAATTTTGAACATCAATTTTTTTTCTCCTTTAGAGAGGCAGTATGGATGAATTCCAAAGTAAAACAAAGTGGTATTGAAAATCAAAATGATTTATTCAACACAAAGATATACAAAGTCTTTCTACTGCATAAATACCAGGACCTACAAATATGTATTACCCCAAAAAAGTACAAATGTTTCTATTGCATATTCACCACAAGAACCACAAAAATGGACTGCATAATCACCACAAAAATGTAAAGCTATTTCTATTGCATAATTCACCACTAATCAAATTGATTTATTCACCACAAAGAGATACACTCCTTCTATTTTTCATCCAACTTCTTCATTTTTTCACTCCCTTCTACCCATATCCATACTCTTCAATCTCATTCAGATGATGGTCGTTTTCTTCCATGACTTGTTCAAACTGTCATTGTCAAAACTTTCACCCTTTTACCTCTGAAGCACTGCACATGAATTTCTCAAGGAGCTAGCCTCAGTCCCTTCATTGTCAAAAGTAGCATCTCCAGTAGCAATTTTTTCTTCCTGACCAGGATAGAATAAAGGATCAAGCATAACGTTTTCTCCATTTCCCTTCTTCAAACTGTCCTCAAGGCCATTATAATACATATTATGCAGCTGAACATCCTTGCCAATAATACCATGTTTCAAGTCTTTCTTCTCCATGGAGTTCGAAATATCCCCTCCAATTCATTTAGTCATGGACCCTATAATTGATTCATCTTCTACAATCACCTCAATGAAAGCACTGTCCACCTTCACTTCATATGTAGCTGACTGTGGCTCTGCCGTAGCCGCAAGACCAACGACCGTAGAGTCACCTCCAGTAGGCAAAACCATATTCCTCGATAGCTTGGCTGCACAATAACAAGCTTTATAACCAATGTCAATACAATCTTTCACCCAATATCAGCACAAAAATAGTGAAATATGTGTATGCAAAAGATGGAAATGGTTGGATTCTTTGCTTTTGCTTTTGCTTTATAACCCGTTGGTCTTTGAGGCTTCTCCCGTGCTGAAACGGTTGGTTGGTGGGAAAAAATGCAGTGGGTCGTCGTCGATTTAGGTATAAATGCAAGCCTACACTCCCACGCGGTTTTGGTATGGAGAAAATCGGCCCGTACTGCAGCTACGGTTGGTGGGAAAACACTCAGTGGGTCGTCGACGTTTGTTCCAAACCTCCAGTTGCTGTTCGATTTTATGCCATAGAAAATGGGGATGCATTTCCGTTCGATTTGGGGGTACACAATCGGGATGAACGTGGGTTGATGTGGGAATTCATTTTGCTGTGGTTATTAGGTGGAGAATAAAACCCTGTATTGCTAGATTGGGCCGGGTATAATGGTTGAGTGTATTTTTTGGAGCCAATCAGTTTTCCCGCCCACTTTTCAACCCAATTTTGAATTAATGTAAACCACAATGTCAACCCACAATGTACAACCAGCATTTTTCTAGTTCAATTGTTTGAAAAAATTTCCACCCAATCAATACTTGCCAACACATAATGTCAATAATGTAAAGGTGGGAGTGCACCAGTAGCATTTTACTTAGAATAATGACGGGTCAATTGATCACATCATTAAGAGAGTGTTTGGTGGTAATTAAAATTAGATTTTTAGTAGATTGCGATAGAAGTCTTTGAAATGTGTGGTTGAAAAATTGTATGACTCGTGAAAGATGTGGTTAATATTGATTGTTTGACTATGACTTGAATTAAAATCAAATTTTAATCCGGACCAAACATGGGCTAAACCTAATTCAAAGCGAGTGGGTCGCAATGGGTAGGGTAGACATAGGCTTTTTGCCATTTTTTTATTTTAAAAAACATTTTAAAGTTTATTACAAATTCAAAATGAACACGTGCATAAAAAGGAAAGACAGAATACTCACTCAAGATTCATTTTAAAAAATTATATAGTTTAAAATATTAAAATTTAAAGGTCCGCGAACTTGCCAATGATCACAATAAGCTCTTGTTTGACAATCATATTTCAAAACTTTTTTTCTACATATTCATTTTCAACTATATATTTATGCAATAAAATATTCTATATGTGAATTCAAAAAAAAAATCTATTTTTTAATCACATATTCTCTACCAAAATAATATTCAAAACTCCATTTTTACCCAATAGTTGTCGAACTGGGGGCTAAATAGCATGTTTTGCCATTGGACTAGGCATTTTAGCACGACACAAAAAAGAAAAAGAAAGGTAATTGAACATATTGTAATAGAGTGATAAGTGAGTAATTTTTATTAAAATCTCAATTAACACGAACGCACACGCGATTAAGTTGATGATTTTAAAGATCCATTTCCTAAATTACTACCTAAATTATCTAAATTGAGCACTTAAGAAGATTTGTAGAGTAAAATTCAATCGTGTAGAACACTTGGACCACGAATTCGCCATCGTGACACATGAATTAATTATCAATTATTTGTTCTTGCCAACCCTTCCTAGGTTGTGATCGTATATTACTCTCTCGAGATCAAACAATTCTATACCTATGTATGCTCTTAATCATGTCTAATTAAATTGCGAACGTATAAACATACATAAAATCAAAAATAAATAAATTACATAGCAATTTTATAAGACATAATGATATCTCCATCTATTATAGGACCCTCTGTTATTTATTACATGTGTTTATTTATATCGACTCTCTCGAAAGCAATACAAATCACAAATATGTTTTAATGGATCACGCATTAAAACAATATCAGAGAATAAGAATTTAACAAAAAAGGGCAACTTAACATTCACAACACAAAGTTCCTTTGTTAATGCTAAATTGATAGTAACAAAAGGAATACATGTCTATTTTCTATCTTTGCCCTGCTAAAGTAAATCTCCACACAAACATGTATAGTATGATCATGTCGAACTTGATTGCATGAATTGTTGATAGATATCTCACATAAAAGTTTCATTGCACTAGGTTGAACAACTTTGTTAGGAATTAAGGTGTATTGGCAATTTTTTAAATAAAAAATAAAAGAATTATTATACAAAAATTGTAAAAGTCAAGGAGTCTTTTGGGGTATTTTATAGATGAATTAGAAATCTTTGGGTTCGAATATGGAATATGGAGAAAGAGTCGTCGGAATTATGCTAGCTTGCCATCAAGCTAATGCTCGACCATCGAAAACATAATTATTATCGCCCGCCTATCACTTGTCGGTAGCTCACCTGGTGCTCGAGCGACGATGTTTTTCAAGAAATTTAGGGCGTGTTCGGTAGAGATTAAAAATAAAAAATTAGCCATTATTGTTGACTTTTATTAGATGAGTGGGACCCAATAACGGCCATATTTTCAATTAAAATTGGATTTTAATCCTGGGCAAACATGCTCCTAGTTCGTAATTTTCGAGAAATCTGTTTATCTATATTACCCAATACGTCCATATTATAAATACTCAAGCCCTACTTCATGAAAAGTGTGGTTGATCATTATTTTCTATCTCATTACATCTTTTGGACACCAACCAACAATTAAACATCTTGAAATCAATCAACCACAAGTTGGGAAAAATATCAAATTCAAATAATCAAAAATTCCTAATTTCTAAATATAATGAGGAATGTACTTTCTCAATAATTTTCAAAGATTGTTGAAAATTGAGGGAAATTGGACTAAAAGTACAGAAAGAATACAAACCTCTCAATCTTAAACTGTCGATATTTCTCGTATTGTGTACACTACGTCCCTGTTTGAGTCATATTATTTTTTTCATTCTCATTTTTCAACTCATTTCAACAACACGTTCTTCAATAAAATGATATTTTTCATCACATCAATAATTTTTCCTTCTTTTCAGTCACGTATTCCCCATCACATCAACTAAAAAAAAATGCATTTTTAGAGCAAAAATGTGTACCAAACAAAGGCACTGCTTTTTTAAATTTCTCCTTAGGTCTCTTATATTTTTCTTAATCTCTATCATTTTGAATTAATTTACTACTTATCACAATGGTAGATAATCGTATGATTCTTAGTTTAATTTAGATAATGACAACTTGTTAGCACACCAGCTTGTAATCAAGCATTCTTGTCAAAATCACATAAATTTATTACTAATTAAGATGATAGGGATACGATCCTTAGTTTGATTTAGATGATGAAATTGCATTTTCTGTTAAAAAAAATCTTGAAAGTTTTTCACGACATTATAAAACTTTTCAATTTTTGACCAAGTATTAACCTGGATTTTAATCCTGAGCAAACATGCTTAAACATTACAAGAGGTGGGTCAGTTTCTGTGTACTAGCACACGGCAATACTAATGCTGTTTAAGCATTGTAAATGTGCACAAAAGGTGGGTATGTTTCTCTGTGTACCATCACACGGCAAAGGATAACTACAATTTTTTCAAAACTCATTTTCAACTACACATTTTTCAATAAAATAATATTTTTCATCACATCAATAACTTTTCCTTATTTTTTAATCACATATTTCCATCATATCACTATTTAAAATACATTATTCCCTCGATAATATCCATCAAAAACACCTTACAAACACTTTTTGAACATTCATTTCAGACAAGTCGTTACTTCAAGATTATGCTCATGTTATGATTATGTTTGCCGATCGAATGATTAAACCAAATCCCAATTACAATCAAAGTATAGAAAATCATCGCCTCGGTCCTGAGGACCGTAGTAACATAATTTACGTTATTTTTGCTTAGTAAAATTATGATATTTTGTATGACAGATCATTCGAAATGTCTTCGTGATTCACATGAATATGCCCATAGGATTGTATCGAAACCATTGAAGGAACACATGTTAGAGCGAGGCTACTGTGTCAAACAACGGTACTTCATAGGACAAAAAGAAACTCCAACACAAAAAGTCATTACAAAGTGCAACTTCATCTTGTATTTCAAATTTGTGATGTCGAGAGCGACGGATGGTACTCATGGCTGTCGTATTTTGGCGAGTGTGATACATAGTCCATGAAATAACTCCAACACCTGACAGACATTATTTGGTGGACTCGAGATTTGCACATAGGCCAAGATATATGACCCCCTATAAAAGCTCGAACATCTAATATCATTTTCAAGAGTTGAGAGCGATTCAACTTCAATCACTCCTCTTGTAGAAACCTCATTTGGAGTAAGAAAGCAACTACGAAAATTTCTCGATCAAATACCCAATTACTCATTTCAAACTCAAACAAAGGTAGTAGTTATAACAACTATGGCAGTCCATAATTTCCTAAGAAGATCGGGATTGTAGATGAGGCTTTCAGTAGAGCACAAGAGTAAAACAACGAGGATGACGAAATCGTAGCCGAGTTAGATGCGACTGACAAAGAAGATGGAAAACGGGAAGAAACCTACAAAATAGGTTGTTGGAAAAAAACGTCAATTCATTCCTTGCAAATCCTAACTTACAACAGATAAATTACCATTACCGAGTTTAAACATAAGCTTAAACATGTCTAAAATTCTTATTGAATATGATTAACTTCTAAAATTCTCAGTAAATATGATTGACTTGGAAGCTCGGCCATACGCCAAACACCCTTTGCCTTTCAAATAGTTAAGACTAGGGTGCCATTATGGCAAGGTCTAAAGTGGGGATTAGGTTGAGGCACAAATTTTTAACAAAAGTTCGTGTATGGCTTACCGTGGCCACACTAGAGACGGTAATTGGTAACACGCCCCGATTTGCGGTCTTTGACTCTTTGATACTATCTTCTAAGTTCTACCTTATTTATGGACACTTTAAGCTCTTCTATTTCTCCTCTTTTGTATTACAAAGTTGAGTGTTTGCGGTCTTTGACTCTTTGATACTATCTTCTAAGTTCTACCTTATTTATGGACACTTTAAGCTCTTCTATTTCTCTTCTCTTTTGTATTACAAAGTTGAGTTTCTTCTGCCCCACCCTCTCCCTGGACCTTGTACTCCCTCATTTAACTACAGGCAAAGGTAAAGGTTTGTGCCAAAAACCCCAGCGCAGGTGTATTTGGTAACAATATAAAATCAGCTATTACCATGATTGTCTCTGTAATTTTAACCTTATATTACATTATTGACTTAAGAGCACTCATTAGATAACTTGTCATTCCTAAAATCTTCTTAATCAAAGATATGCTCTATGTTCTATTGGAGGGGCTTACAACATAGACCAAAGTCCACTGTGAATTTATAAATTTCATATGGATGGATGG
This sequence comes from Fraxinus albicans, assembly GCA_903798335.1. Classification (NCBI taxonomy): domain Eukaryota; kingdom Viridiplantae; phylum Streptophyta; class Magnoliopsida; order Lamiales; family Oleaceae; genus Fraxinus; species Fraxinus albicans. The sequence continues at coordinate 8,536 of CAIGRM010279176.1, forward strand.
TTACTCCCAAGTTTTGTACCCAAACTGCATCTTCCGGGGTTGGTTGATTTCATCTGATAGAGTCTATGCAGATTTGAGGGCAAGGTATCACATAAAAATCACCACTTAAAATCAGTAATTTAACTGCAATACATCACCTCTGTTTTCATAACTCACAGTCATGTAGCATTTCGTAGAGTCTCAAGTTCATCATAAAAAAAAGGACAATGCTACTTGTACAGTAGCATGTACATAAGGGTGTACATAATGTGAGTGGAGGTGGGACCTACGCTACAGTGTCGTGGGCTCCACCACACTCACATTATGTACACGGTAATGTACAAATAGATTAATCCATAAAATTATATGGATCACTGGTAAGATAACTATAATCTGTAGTTCTAATCAATCACAAATGGACATTAAGTACAAAGCATTCAGCCTCCTATTTAGCCAATATACTAATTTAATAGAATTGCATACTTGCTTGATGACAAGCAGTACGACAAATGGTTATTGGCAGCTATGAAATCCTGGGAACATCTTTTTATGTGATGACTAGAACCTCAATTCCAAATTGAAACAAGCCGAAAGTCAGAACATGCTGGCAAGAATACTTCCAACCATTCCCTTAATGGCTTCACCAAAACAAAAAAACCACAAATCGACCTGAAAGGAACAGTTCAAGACTAATTGTTCTTAAATTTAGATGCTAAGCATTATTTCGGAACGTTAATTTATCGTCTTTGATTCATTCAATTTCAATATCGAACAGAATCGACTAGGCAAATGCTAAAAAGAGTGCATGTTTCAGACTGGACCTAAATTCAATCAAACAGGGAGGCTAGAAACTGGAGCACTGAAAGTGAATTTTCATATCTTAGCCTGCTTCTCCCGAATAATTACCAACTTAATATTGGCTCTATAGGTAAACATAAAAATACACGTTTCACCCGAGAACCATGAACAAAAAGGCAATTATTAAATGTAGGCAAGTAACTTAAACTCAGCAGATTAGAGATGATTATTTATGATAGGAATGAAAAGGCTCAAAAAATGCATAGCATCTGAAAAGTAGGTGAATGATTCACAATTAACAGCTTTCGCATCAAATAAACAGTACTGTATCAATTTACAATTTCAAGCTGTCATGTAAAATTTAATGAACTTAATTAAGTTAATTAATACTCAACTAGTGAGATAGTCCTTAATTTGCCACTCGTGGACGAGCTGGCACAAAATATTTTCCAACACAATCCTACTAACAACATAATTAACTGTAGACTTTATATCATTCAAAGAAGCAAAAGAAAATCAAGGGAGAAAGCAAAAGCAGCAATCACATGGTAAATGTAAATACTTCATATTGATAATAGGTTTTAAAATGAAAGTTCGCAAAAATAATTTAATTCAGTCTAAAAGCCCAAAAAACAAAAGCAAAAATATAGAAAATTAATATAAATAATCACAACATTTCCTAGTCGAGAAAACCTGTTTGACGCCAGACGGCATTGCGGACCTGCCTTAGATCTCTCCCCTTCAGCGTTCTTCCCACGCCTTCGAGCACCGAGAAGGTAGTTTTTGGAGATTTTGACGATCCACGGGCAACGATCTCGTGCGGCGGCAATATCTCGTCGTCGTCCACGTCATCATCGACCACGTCGGCAAGCTGCCCGTTCTTTGGCTTCATTGGCATCATCGGGACATTCACAGGTGCCGATTGCTGGAACCGTCGGGAAGGCATGGACTGTGAGTACTTGTATTCAATCGGGGGTTTAGGAATTGAAGGGATGGCGCGTGAGAGCGATGTTGTTGACGAGGAAGGTGAGGAAGGCAGTGTGGGTTTCAGGAGGATGACTTGAGAGTCCGGTTTCCGTTGATCCTCCGATAATGCCGCGAGGATGCCGAACTTCTCCGGCTGTCTAAAGGTCTGTCGCGTGTGATAATTTGGAGTAGAGGAGCGGCCGCGCTGGGGCTCGGAGAAGTCGCCGGTCCAAAATACATCGTCTTCATTAAGCTCGTCGCCGCCACCGCCTGCGACAGGGGAAGAGGAAGTGAAGGCGGTGTCCTTAGAAGGAGGGGAGAACACGCCGAGAAATCTATCGGAGGATGGAGACCGGCGATGGCGGAAGCTTACGGCACCGCTTTGGTCCATTATCGCGTCACAGATGAATTGGAAACGGAGCCTTGGAGTAGTAAAGTGGTAGAGTACTTATAATCTGGAGAGCACGGATGATTCCCTATATTCGCGAAGCAGGACCTACGTGGGGTCCATGTCTGATCTAACGGCTTAAAATGGGTATTTCTCCTGATTAAGAGGTACGATAATTGAAGGTTCTGTAGGGAGTAGCGTAGACGATAATTATGGGGTTCGGTAGACGTAGAATGACGTGTTAAGAAACTGCGGCGAGTAGGTTGTGAAAGGAGAGTGAGAATTTATCTGGAGGTCACCAAAAGTATACATGTATTCTCTGTTAGTTACTCAACTTTAATTTTATTTTTTTAATTTGATCTTCTGACTTATATTTCTCTTCAATTTGATCACACAACTTAAAATTTAATTTAATTTGACTATTACACATGTGAGTGTGACTAAAACCGATAACTTGTGCCATGTGTTAAGTCTATATTTGTAATTGGCAATACTTGGACAAAATTAAAGTAATGGAATTTTAAGAACATCACATATGATCTATTAAATGCAATTAAAAGCCAAAAAAATGTCAAAGAATTGCACAAATTTTGCTCCAAGTTCTCAGTTACAAGTTGCGACACATTTTTCACATAAAAACATTTGAATTTGAAATATGTACTTTGAAATAATTGTATTCATTTGAATAAGTTTTTCAATGAACTTTTAATATCTGAATCGGACGTCGAGAAACAAAGTTATGACTAAAATATTGATCGCTATTTAGGGACCACTTGCTGGCTGCTCCGACAACGCTCGAGCTATGGTTCAACAGAAAAAAATCCTAATTCGTGTAAAACTGTTATTTTTGTATCACAATCACCCTAAAACACTTCTATTGTAAATATACAAGCCATGGATCGTTTTAAAGTGTGTTGAATTGTTATATTACTTTAGAAATCATATCATTGAAAATCCAAGTACACATTCATTGATTTTAGATTCAACACATGATTAAATTGTTCATTGTTCATCCGATTTATTGATCTTTCATTAGTGGAGCCTTGTTGAAAGTCAAGAGTTTATTCTTTGAAAGCCAAATACATATTCAAATCTCTCTTATATAAGCCTACAAATTAAAACATAAAATCGATCAAACACCAAAACAAAATCCTACCTTCGTCAATTGGCTTTCAGAGTTTTGAAGTTTTGGATATAGGTGGTTGGAGTTCCGACGCTCAAGGACCAGGTTCATTCTTGTTGATTCATACGGAGAGAAAGAGTAGCTCAGAATTTTGAGAAGTGCGGACGTGCACGACCAAAGAAGTTCCTTGATAATTTACAAGTTAGGTGCCTAGATAAGTTAAGACTTATCAACGTCTCAACTAATTGTAAGTTAACTTTGTTAGTTGATTGTTTACCGGCAAGTGTGAGAGGAGGTTTTTATCCTGAGTTGGGATTTTTCTCCATGATCATATTTTGTGTTATTTATTTATTTACTACTTTAACCTGAATGTTTGTGATTGTTTAAACATGTGAATTAATTATCGTAATCATCTGTAAATAATTAATAAGCGACTTGTTCCTTTTAAATAATTTAATTCCACATATGGCTCTAAACAACGATAATTTTAAACATAAAATCGATCAAACACCAAAACAAAATCCTACCTTCGTCAATTGGCTTTCAGAGTTTTGAAGTTTTGGATATAGGTGGTTGGAGTTCCGACGCTCA
>CAIGRM010279183.1:0-10710 GCA_903798335.1 Fraxinus albicans
TGATAACTATCAAGAGAGGTTTTCAATTAAATTAGGAACACTGACCAACAAGAATGATCACAAACCGTCACTTTAATTCGTTATGCTAAAAATGGATTAACAAGGGGCATTCGACATCTTAGCAATACTTTCGCATATTTGAAAAACCCAGTTAAATTGCTTTTTACTTTAGTTTATAATTTTGATATTAGTACATTAAACTCTAAACATATTTCCTATTCGATTAAAGTTGGAATTAATTTTAACTCGATCAAACATATGGTCCTCGTGGGTTCGACACTCTACACACTACTATATTACTTGTTCACGATCCCATTCACTTGCGAGAAATCAAACGATCAGGTTGTTCCCAAATGTCATCGTTGTGGTGTATTGGGACACATAAGGGCTGAATACCGTAAACGTGTGTCGAAAGGTAAAAGTCAGGATATCACTAGCAAGGTTAACTTTATGGCAAATCAAGTTAGCCACTTAACTGAGATGAAGACTCAGTTGGCTAGAATCACTTCTACTACTAAGAAGGTTTGGGTTAAGAAGAGTAACTTGAAATGTCGTGAGATTGATCATGCTCTTAAAGGTAAGAGCATCGATGTACCTCTTTGATTAAATACTTAGGTGCATGCATGTGCAGTTCATTGAGTCCATTCTTACATGCATCTCATTTATTTGTGATTTTTTTTTAATTTCTATTTGTGTTTTTATTTTAAAAAAAACAAAGAATTTGTCTTTGTACGACTGGACATTTCGTGATGCTCATAAATACTGCATTTGGAATCAAGTATGAATTCGTCTGATCTATACTATTATTTTCATTACTTGGTTATGTTTATTGTGGAGTACTGAGTATATGTGTTTTCATGTAAAATCCACACATCTCACATTATAATCTTGTGAGTGAGTCTAAACCGCATGTGTGAGATTTGGGATGACAGTCATCTATTAGTAAGGTGATCTAGAACGTGAATTGACCTTATATTAGTTGACCTATGCTCTAATAAAATCCCCTAGAAAAATGAAATATATTGTTTGTCATCTTATACTCGTTTTCAAATCCTAGTTGACTCGACCAATTAAACCCGAGTGGTTTCTCGTAACCTGGTGCCTATGATCAATTTATTTGGGTTAATTGGCATAAAGCTTATTACAGAGGTCACCTCAGTCGCTTAATAAAAGAAGGTTTGCACATAAGATGTGAAATTGAGAAATATGATGAAAAAGAAAAATATAAAGTGTTTAAAAGACTGATGTTAAAACTCAGGGGAAGAAAAATTGATATAAATAAAAGGAGCATTATTTTTAGGTCCTAATGAACATTTCACTAGTTTGACTTTAATCGGTAAGGGAAAATACTTATTTAATAATGATGTTCGCATGTCATTTCTCACAAATTTAAGGTTTGGAGTCATGTTCATGAGAAAATAGTGGCACTTAACACACGTGTGTCACTTATACACTTTACTCCATTTGAACTAGATTGAGTACGTGAGAAATTTTTATTGATAATGCATTACTTGTGAACACATGCATTTTTGAGTTCATATGTATGTCGAAGGCTTGATTTTTTAAAAAAAAAAAGGGGTGCATTTTTCGATATTTTCAAAAATTCAGTGTTATTTTTGTCAAAAGTTTTTCGCCAGCTTATCGTTGAGAGACGCTCGAGCGATAGAAGCAGAGGCTGTCTCGATCGCTTATCGCTCATCTCTCGCTCGAGCGACAGCCCGCCTGTTTGGATTTTAACGTTCTTTTTCACGTCTTTTTCGGAATAACCTCATTTCTTACTCAATTTTCCATCACAAATCATCACACCCATTCCAAATTCATGCTTCCCATCTTGAATTGATCACTTTACCTCCAACATTTGGTGGATTTCCTCTCATTTGATTTCATTTTCTCACACTTCCAAGGTAAAATTCGAAAACCATCATTTTTTTAATTTTCGCATTTTTTTGAGGATTTTGATGGTTTTTCTTCAATTTCATCAATTGCATTTTGTATTTAGACTAATTTCATGACATTTCATCTTGCATTTCGCCATTTGAGTGCATATTTCTTGATTTCTACATAGTTTGGCAAGCATGTGCCATTTGTTTCATTTTTTTTGTTGATTGAGGCTTAGCATTTGGTGGGGATTGGGTTAGAAGTTGTTGTTGGTTTGTAGTTGTGTTATTTGTGAATGTGGTTGATTTTTGGAGGTTTTGGTTGATACTATGGTTGGGCTCATTTGATTACATACTCACGTCACGTTTTTTATAACATTTTTTTGATGTCCTTTATGTTTAATGTCTCTTATTAGTTATGTTATTGTCATTTATATTGCAGTTGGTGTTGACACCGCGAGGTGACATCACGTCACCGTGGTATACCGTCACGGCATACGTCATGTCATCACGACAACCTTATGTGCATTCATGCTATGGTACATTGCATATGTACTATTTGTCTCGTCTTGCATACATTCATGCATCTCATGAGTTTTTTTGTTCAATTGAGGTATTGATGTGTTGGTTTTACACATTTTAGATGCTGCATAAGAGGGCTCGTACTACTGCTTCGACACCTGGTACCTCCACATCTTACAGTAGGACTAGGTTTATCTTTGCGATTTCCCAAGACACTTTTGGGTCACAATTTTCCTTTGAGGTCATTATGTCTGACCTATAACCCAACCTCGCTGCTATTTTCACATCTCGAGGTCGGGAGTTGTTGTTCGCGGAATTGAAGCCTCCTCCTAGCCTTCTTGTTCAGGAAATGTTACGCTAATATTCATGACGTTAGCGGATCAACCTTTAGGGTTTTTCTTTGGGGTAAGACAGTTAAGATCATACCCGATATCATATCGAGTCTAGTGCATATTCTTAGAGTCCTTCACCCGTTGTTTCCATATCTTTTCGTTGACACACTTCCAGCGGACTCTTTTGTCCATTCTACGGTGTTTACGCACCGTTGGACGGTGGTCCAGGTGCAATGCGTACTTGATCTTTATCTACTAATCGGCATATTCTGTTCGCATTATGTGCATGAATATATGGGCAGTGTTATACACTTCTTCATTGTCTATGAAGAAGGCTCGTTTTCTTTACACCTTGTTACATGGCGATTCCATTGATTTACACTCGTTCATTTTCCAGCGGATTCTATGTGCTTTTAGAGTCATGGGGACGAGGGTGGGGCTGCCTTATGCTTGTTTGATACATCGATTAGTGACAGCCCTAGGAGTGAGCTTTCCTGATGGGGTTTCGAGGCGGGTTTCCCGGCTAATAGACCATACCACTATTTCTCAAAATAGGTCACATGCTTCTTCTGAGCCGGCTTAGCCAGTTGACCCGACTGTGCCAGCTGATCCGATGACCTTATCTCTTTTGATCCCTCGAATTTCCCTACTACTTCTTTTGCTCTTCCACCCACTGATATTCCTTCTACTTCTACCTTTGCTCATTTTCCCGCTAAGTCTGTTCCTCCACCTACTGATATTCCATCCGTTCTCGTCGATTCATAGGTTGCTGCCCTTATGGGACAGATGACTATGCTTATTGAACAACAGGCTCGGATGATGGCCGGGATCACTCAGCTGAGAGCCACTGCAGATCGTCATACAGTTGAGTTTGCTACACTTCGTGGGGCAGTTGGCTATTTACAGTGGGGCTTGCAGTAGATTATGAGACATTGGGATGACGATGCAGCTTCTGATTAGGGTACTGATGCTGATGACGCTGATGGGGCTGATGATGCTACGTAATTACTAGGTTATCCCTTGTCATTTTGTGACAAACAGGGAGAGTAGTTAGTATATTTTTTATGATGGAGTAGATATTTTTGGATGTATATCATATTTTTGACTTGACATGATACATCTAAAATTTTTGACTCAAAGGCATTAAATGATAATTTCAGTATTACTATATTAAGTTTTGACATTTTGTAGTATCAATGTTTCGTTTTGGTATGTTGGGTTGCATTGATATTACGTCTTAATTTAACTTATGGTATGAAACTGAAATGATGTGTTATATGTTATAACTGCTTGGATTAACTGCTTGATTTACTTTTACACTTATTACTGTTTCACATATGTTTTACACTGGGTATTTGAGTTGTCTCTTCAGAAAACACGTTTTGATAAAGGAAAAGTAGAATTCAATCAAAACTGTTAGTGTTGGTAGAGTCGGTCATTCAGTCTGTAATTTATTTTAGATTCTAGTTTTGTCACAAAATGTCAAAGGAGGAGTTTGTTAGGTTTTGATAGTTTATGATATAATTGGAAAGTCTGTGAACAAAAAGAACTAAATTGGATAGGTTATAAAAGTCAAGGAGTATGGTGTAATCTTTGTATTTTTGCTAGACTGTCACCATGACTTCACTCGAGCAGCAGAAGTAGAAATATTTTCGCTAAACTATAGCCGAGTCTTTGCTCGAGCGACAAGCTGTCGCTCGACTGTTGCTGAGCTCTCGCTCGAGCGATATGGTTACCCGGGAATTTTTTTTAATCGCGATTTCAAAGCTTTTTATCCTGCACATTCATCCCTAACCCTATCATATAAATACCAGAACACTACAGAACATAAATTCTAAGGTTGAAACGTAGAAAGAACGTGAGAGCTTCATCATTTCATCTTCCAATTCATTGAGAGGCTTCAACCTTCATTGATTTGATTATAATTATACTTGGCGGAGAAAACATCAATTCCAGTTAATCCAAATACCAAGCTCACTGAGGAATACTGAGTTCTTCAAGAATCCGCAGAAGACATACGAATCTACAAAGCCAGGAGTTGGAGAATTCAAGAGGGCTTTGATATTGCAGTCAAGGAGTTGGTGCATGAGCGCTCAATCCAGGAGGGCTGTCAGAATCTCAGTCAGAAGTTGTTGCGAGGCACACAATCCAAGAAGACTGTATTAACTTCAGTCAAAAGGTCAGAAAGCTTGTGTCGTCGTCGTCTTGTCGACGGACTGTAAGTTCGATTGTTTATAGTGAATTTTGAATGGCGAAGCGCCCGGAGTTCTTACCTAGTTGGGGTTTCTCCGTGAACATTTCGTGTGTTTTTCACTGCTTTATTAACTGCTTTCATATGTTGTGGTATTCAAACATAGGGTAATTGGACTATATACTTAACCATCTAGAGATAATTAATTATTGACTTGTTGCTGGTTAATTACAATTTTTAATTCCGCATTTACACCTATTCACCCTCTCTAGGGATAATTTGGGTCGAACTGCATAAATTTCATTTTCAAAGGATCATATTTGTTTGGGCTCAAACACTTTAGCATGTTTTAACGAAGCAAATAAAAATTGCAAAAAGTATCGTACCAAAACATCCTTAAGCACATCATACAAAATATATTTACAAGATAATTGTTAAGGATAAATATCACATTAAATAAAAATAAAAATATAAATAAACATACAAGTGTTTGGCCATAGTTGTCATCAAGGTTGATATTTTAAAATGGAATCTCAAATAAATATAGTATCATAGTCCTCAAAAGAGTGAAATTCGATCCGATTAAGACTCATACGAGCACATGAATTTCGATTTTATATTCAAACGAGTCACCTTCTTCTAGGAACATGTTAATAAATAAATATAAAGATATAAACCACTGTATAAATGTAATTCAAGTCAAAATTCATACGGAATATCCAAGACTTTTGCCAAGATTTGGTCTTAAATATACTCTCCCACATAATCTTGAAGAATCTTGTCCAAGATTATAATCCTTGACTGGAAAATATAGCAAATCTTATTGTGGACTATGAGATTTGTTTTTGATCAGTTTTTTTTTTTTGTTATAAAGGCTCTGTTATCTTAGTTTATATCGTCTAACGTATCAAAAAAATACTTTCCATTGCATTTCTTTTCTAAGTAATTTCTTTCGGCCACACCTGCAATTTATCTTAATATTTAGTTTTTAGCTCTCTTCGAACTTTGTATTACGGAAGATTGAAACTATTTGTACCATTAAATTATATAAAAAGCTAAAAGAATTACTTGAGGACATCTCAATATTGTTTGATGAACACAAGAAATATTCTATTTCTCAGAATCTCAAGGGGCTAAACAAAAATGTATATACATATATAGAATATAGATATTTTGGAGAATTGATTTGAGGCCTTGATCACCTTGAACAAATAGGGTAAGAGGAGACAAATTTAATCCAAATCCCAACTAATTACTTTTGGGATTGTAATCTCTCGAAAATCCTAATTTTGTCACCATAAGCACGTTTGTTTAATTCATTTAGGACCACCTTCATGTAGTACAGGTGGTCCTACATGGTCTACAAGAGGATTCATTTAGATTTTCATTTATCCCTTTCCTCGAGAAAAACTCTTTCTTGATTACGTCAGTCTCCATTGCACTATCATAACTCCGACAAAAGCTATAACCACCGATTTGTACGAATCCTTTACTGGAAGAATTAATCTTCTTGTACTGAATGGTGTCCCCCCTCTCACAATGCGTGCGGGTCCCATGTGTATTTAAAAATTTCAGCTTGTGGTCCCCACCTCCTAATGTGAGTGGGGTGTAAAATGTTCGGTATAAAAATTCGATACACGTAGTATAACACTTACTGGAATTCCATCCGTCCATTGTTGGGACCCTCAACTTGGTCACATTGTGTGAAAATAGTTAGCACGAGAATAAGAAAAATAACATGTTTTGTGAACTGTCTATATTTCATTCAATTGTCTTGTATTTATAGACAAATTTGCGAGATTTAGATATACAAACACATAGAAAACTGATAACTCTATCTAACCAAATAAAAACTAAAAGATTGAAATTTTGATTTAGATATACACAAAAATAAGAAAGCGATAACTTTACAGTAACTGAAAAACTAAAAAATATAATTTTTTTTTCGTTCAATACCCCCTTAATTGCTCCAATTTTAACCATAATGCAGTGTATGTCTTCTCCTTTAAAACGTCTTGAAAAATGTTATTTGAAATATGAAGATATATTTGAGATTGGGCTTTTCAATCCCTCCATTTCTTTTTCGGAGTCTAAGTTGTAGGTATCTTGTCAAATCTCAATAACGCGTCGTCCAAATCAATCCGAGTGAGTGAGCACTACTCACATCTTTACTTACCATAAGGAGAATCTTATATTGCGATCTAGTAGCGAAATATTATACTTCATAGTTGTCATCACTAAAGATCAAGTTGAGCTCTTAACTTGATCAAAACCTCGATTTTCCAAAAATTTCCAGGCCTTTGCTTTGACACCAATTTTTGAAAAATGAAGATGTTATCAAATTGCTTTGATATCACTTTGTTAGAGAAAATATAGGATTATAGGCAAAATATGAAAGAAAAAAAAAAAAAAAGGAGAATAATGTAATTTGTAAAGAATTGAGATTTTATTATAATTTGGAGAAAGAATATAAAGAATTTGTGTTTATACTTTGTCTAATTTAGTCTCAAATACGATGAATGACTAAATATATAAGGGACGTCCAAAGCTCTAAAAGTAGAGTTATAGATGGAAATGATGCTCAAAAAACATCAAAATGCGAGACAGGCTTTATCCAGATAACACTGTCGTTCGAGCACTAGGCGAACGCCAAGTCTCAGTTGAAAGACTGAAATAGATTCATTCACTTGCACAGCAATCAGAATTTGACCTCCCGTGGATTTCGAAAAATTCTTGGGAATCCTACAATATCCATTCGTTCTTTTTTCTCTGATAGATGGTCAGAACTTCATCTACCACTCGAATGTCAAGCTAGCGGCTAGCTAGCGAAATAGCACGACTTTTCTCTCTGGTCTAAATCTTGACCTCTTCAAGTCTACCACAAGTTATAACTCTCAATTGGGCTTCCAAATAGAATCTGAACTAAAATTCACCAAGTAAACTTCTAGTTGGATTCCAAAAAACATTTCAAACAGAATTCCTCTTAATGTATGCTTTAATTTGAATTTCCAATNAACTCTCAATTGGGCTTCCAAATAGAATCTGAACTAAAATTCACCAAGTAAACTTCTAGTTGGATTCCAAAAAACATTTCAAACAGAATTCCTCTTAATGTATGCTTTAATTTGAATTTCCAATTATTTTCACAAAGACCTCCGAGTCACACCCGAATTCTAACAATGTACTTTACTTTTGTAGTCACTACTCTCCTCTGCCCCAAACGGTTTTCACCTGCCTGAGATTGTAAATGTCGTTGAAATATTCTATTAATTTAGGTTGAAGATTTTCTCGTGTTACCGAATTTCTTTAGTCCCATGGGAACAAGGTGAGCTCAAGATCTCACACCCAAAATTAACCAGTAATGACAATTAAGGCAGACAAAAAAAAAAAAAAAACTTTGGCAACCTTCCTGTAACTTTAAATTCCAAAATCTATTTATTTTTGCTGTTCTGCACCTAACACCAGGGCTGAGCCCGTTATGGTCCGCCTGCATGGCCTCAGGCCCATTCCCCCTTTTTTTTTTTTTTATGTTGAGAGCCTCATATTTGGAATGCAACGGTGGGATGGACCAAAATTTGTTGAATTAGTATGCTAAAGTTTGACTGCACTTGCCTAATTGTAGAATTAGCATGCTGAATATAAGTGTAATAGGTACTTGCAATGTTACTAATCAAAGTTTTATCTCCACAACTTTGATGGGATGTATCTACGAATTGACATGTAAAAACAATATATTCAAGTTTTTTTTTTTTTGTAAGACAAAAAGACAATACATTTTAGTATAAAAATTCGTTATTCTTTTTTCGAATAAGGTTCTACAAGGCAATACATTATAGCATAGAAATCCAATTTTTTGAATGAGATAATTTTTGAAGATTGATAATAAAGTTATTGTACAAACATATTAAAGTATGAAAACTCGTAAAAAACAAGTGAAATTTATAAACTACGTCATTTTTAGTATTTTTATAATATTGTTTTACTTTTATCATTATTAAAAGTTCGACATCTATTAAATTGTGTCACGCTGAACGATTTTCATGACTCCTCCCCTGCCTAACACAAATACAAAATGACAAAAATAACCAATAATCCCTGGTCAATAATATGTTACATTTCTTCAAGTATCGTGATTGACACTTACTTCACAAATTTCAGGGGATATGAGCCACATTTCATGACAAAGAACGTGCATATAATGTTAAGAGAAGCAACGTAGAATTAAGAATCTTTAATTTTTTCGATGTTTTTCTTGACAGCATATTTGTTGTTGAGTTGCTCTATTATTGAGTGCTGATGGGAAACACATAGATACATTTTCGTGACTCTCTCTACTGATTCAATGAAGGAAAAAGAAGATTTTGTTGATATAATCAGTCAATACCTACTAAAATTACCATGAAATGTTTACTGGGAGCACCAAAAGTATATTTAGGAAACATAATGTTACAAATTTAGCGTAAAAGTGATATATACATATTTAATTAGAGCGCTTTTAATTTGAGGGAGAGAGAGCTTTTAATTTGTGGTGTAATTTGCTTTCTCTCTTCTTTTGTATATTTTTTATTTTTTAATGGTGCTTAAGGCTATATTTGAAAAAGGCTTTCAATGTAATTAATAAAAATGTAATTTAATCAGGGTGTATTCATAAAGTGGTGGAGGTCCAGTTCAACAGAAGCAGATGAAAGTTTAGTTTTCAGATCAAATATCACTAGAATATTAGAGAGAGAGAGGGGGAGGGAGGGAGGGAGGGAGAGAATTTTGGATTCAACTTTTACTTTTTGACTTTGGCAACTTCAAGTCTTAAATTCACCTTTTTTTTTTAATACACTATCTTCTCTAAAACAATTTTCTCTCTCTTTAGAATTCTTTTCTCAATGTCATCTTTCCTTACTCGTCATCGTTCTGCTCTTGCTACGAGAAAAATGCATGGAAGATGTATATGCCTTGCACACATAGGATCCATTTAGAACTTTCTTCGATCAAATATTGGTCCCCGACTTTCCTAAGTCCTAGATTTGACCACTAGTGGTTCTTGTTTTCAAGAAAGTAGAGTGGGGACTATCTATTGTACTTGTTTGGGCACAAGCACACCTGCATGTTTTAAAGAAGCAAATGAAAATTGCAAAAAGTATGGTACCAAAACATCCTTAAGCACATAATACAAAATATATTTACAAATAGGGTAAGAGGAGACAAATTTAATCCAAAGTCCAACTAATTACTTTTGGGCTTGCAATCCCTCCAAAGTAGAAATTACATAATTCCACGTGTTTGACGATTAAAATTCAAAAATCAGGAATCTATAAATTAAACATTATCCACTCAATTTAATTACAAACCCTAATAATTTCAATTCTTCTCTCGCTCTCTTATCTCAGTTTCTCTCTCACCTCTCTCATGACCGCCGGCTGTCTCACGGCGAGGATGGCGACGGGACCGGCGCGAGAAAGGCCAAGCCATAGATCTATTTATGGCGCCGGTGCGAGGAAGGCCAAGCCCTAGATCTATTTCCCCTTTCTTTTTCATCATTTCCCCCTCTCTCCACCGTCTCTCTATTCCGCCATCACGCTTCAGCTGGAAGTAGTGGCTCAGTAGGTGGCAGTTCCACCGACGCCAATGGTTTTAAGAACTTTAGGAACAACAATGTGCCAGAGAAGAATACTAGCACATCTAAGTGTTCAACACCGTTGCAGTAGAGGTGCTGCGCGAGACTCCGCGCTCTAGTTGTTGGCGCTGCGATGGCGTTGTGCGCTCTGCTCTGCTCTGCTCTGCTCTGCACGCTACG
>CAIGRM010279208.1:0-13607 GCA_903798335.1 Fraxinus albicans
GATCATCCATATTCCGAATTCTGCTCGTGTTTATACATTTTGTTCTTATTGTTCTGCAATTGTCAATCTGTTTTTAGCAATTCTGAAAAAATTTATTCTATGCATGTAAAGTAGACAACATTTATTACATTTCACAAAGATTGCGAAATTGCAAATTTCCCATAAAATAGAGAAAAAGTATTTGTACAGAAAAAAATAACAAGAATTGTACCAGAATAGAGACAAATGTGGGCCCCACCATGTATTTAAAAAGAAAAAAAATGTGCGAGCCCCACCCTTGTGTGAGTGGTCTGTTGCAATTCTGGTGATTTTTTTCTGGTAGTGCAGCAAAGCTCCATAAAATAATCATGAAAACGTCACAAATAATTACAATCAGCAATCATTTTAGAATTACTCTACGGTCCTTAAATAATAAACAATGACAAAACAAGTCTACACATAAAATAATAAATTAAAATCAACACGAAGGTTTATTTGCTTCTTCTTGGCGCTGGCTTTTCTTTTGCTTCTTATATTTGTAAAAGATGTACTGAAGGATTATCTATGTAAAAAATTATATGTTAAGGGCAAAACAACTTGAGAGACAACTTTGGAACAAAAAATTATTGAGTAAAATAAATAGAAAAGTAGGATACAAAAAGATCAAGCAGCACACAGCCAACAGCATCCAGCAGCCAAGGCAGGTTGGCTTTTATCATCTTCCATTCAGTGCTTCTCACTAAAATGCTGCATTTATTCATTCAAATTTGTTAAAGAACATATGGGACTGTGCGTAAAGATGTTGTTTCGAGAGAATTGAAAGAATAATCAATTATTCAACATGTAAAAGTTGTTAAGGGATAAAATCTTATATCGAATAAAGATGAAAAATATTGACCCATTTATAAGAATTTGAGACACTCCTCTTAATAAGGTTGGCTTTTTAAAATGAAACTCTAAGTCTTAATATCAAAGCTCATTAACCTCCAACGAACAATTCAATCAGATTAAGACTTAAAAATGAGCACACGAATTTCAAGATTGGTCTGCTCAAATGAGCCATCATCTTGCGATGGCATGTTAAGGGATAAAATCCCACGTCGAATAAAGATGAAAAATATAGACCAATTTATAAGGGTTTGAACTACTTTTTTTAACAAGGTTTATCATATTTTAAGATGGAACTCCAAGTTTTTACAAAAGTAAAACAAATAATTTAGACGTGCCAAAGAAAGCTTCAAACTATGCTCAAATGTTCCAACACTTAATTTAATACGTAGTAAGTGAGAAATAGAGAGGAATTTAGAACCTTCCAACATATGTTGCATTGGCAATGAGTGCGAAAACGAACATCAGAGGGTTCAAGCCCTGTGAAGTAAAGCAAAAGCAACGAATAGTGTTGGTTCGTTATGCAGTCTGGAAATGAAACACGACTGGACATTCTTTTTATTAAAAATAAAAGAGAAATAAATACCTCCACACTCCCTCTTTTGATCTGGTCATTCATGGCAACAATAGTACATTAGAACCTATTCACAAAATCAAAACAAATGCATGATTTTCAAACCAATGTGGACCATAGAAAAACTCACACTCAACCAAATTTGTGGGATTCGTCCACCCATATATATTGCAGCCATCAACCAACCCAACCATTGTCCATATGTATTTTCTTGGAATGCCTGATCCTGTAGATAAATTCTGCCTTAAACCAAGCTCTTTCAATGTATACAAAGACTTTCGAATTTGATAAAGAATTGAGTAGAGTAGTAGAAAACCTTCATAAATCTCCTTCCACCAGTATCTGTTAAAGCTCTGGTTAAGAAGGGAAGAGTTGCAGAAGCAGCTGCAAATGTTCCATATCCCACCTGATAGTTTCCGAAAATTAGTTTCAAAGGCTTGATTGACCCTTGGGCTTAGGAATGAATCTGGCTAGGGCGCCCTCGTAAGGCGTAGGGTAGGGATTCCTATTTAAATAAAAAAACTTTGATCGTCTCCTACTTCTAACTCAAGTTATTGCCCCCCTACTGACTACCGGGGCATCCTCTAATGAGCAAGCGCAATCAGCTTGATCAAGTAAGGCGATTGTTTGAGTAGGCCCTATCTGTTTGACCTCTTTTGTCGGTACATCATCACTATTTGTTGTCTGATTCACGCAATTGACTCCAAGTTAACTGACTAAAAATATATATTACTCACTCCAAATTTATCAAAGTCAAAGTATAAAGTTAGATTAAATCTGTTAAATTAAGACAGAAAACAAACTTTTTTACTTATGCATAGTAATTATACTTACGGGACGAGGAATATTACGATGCTGACTAACAATGACAGGCTTGTTGGAGACAGGAAGAAATGATTCATCTTCAGATGAGGAATCTGAATCGTGTTCCAAAGCAGGAGGACCGCTCCTCGCCTTTATATAACACTGATTCATTGGTGAACTATCACTTCCAGCCAAAGATCTTGCTGACCTGCACAAATAATCTTGCTAACCATGCTGGTTTATCTTAATTGTACTTGCATATAGATGCATATATTTCTTACATATAGTAGAAGTCCCTTCTATGTGGTACCTCAACAGGTACATTTGATGTTGTTATTCTTCCTTCTTGGAACTTGGATTTTGGAGCATCGGTCTCTTCTTTATCCTTAAAAAGAAACTAAGAATCGTGGAAGTTTTTGGGTCATTTGACTAACAAAATTTGTATAATTAGATGGATAATTATATATAAATCTTGAAAATATTCGTACTGTTTTCGGTTCAGTTTTACGAGCGGAAGAGTTCGTGCCTTCTTTTCGGTTGTAGTAAATGCATTGGAGTGCCAATATGATTGTGACCGTCGTATAGAGCTGCAACATTACACAGATAATGAACATTTGATGCATATGCAATGTCATTTGTAAATCAATTTGGGTTAGACTTACCCATGCAGTGTACAACTGGGTGGGCAACTGCATCAAATCAACAGAATCTATTAGAAACGTAAGCTTAACGTATGTACAAATTGTTACAACCCATTTCCTATTAGTCAAAACCTTATTCAAAGTCAAAAGTTTGACTTTGACTTTGAATAAGAAATCTTGACTTTTTTGACTAATAAGTAATGAGTTGTAGCACAAATGTTCTAGACGCTATTACATTTGTTTCAAGGATTATGCTAAATGTACATAATCTTTTACACAATTCTTTACACCCCTCTCACATGGAGGGGGCCCACACACAATAAAATATTCGTGACCCCCCCTCCATGTGAGAGTGGTAATGCAAAATGTACATAATCCTTTACACAATTCTTTACACCTCTCACATGGAGGGGGGCCCACACACAATAAAATATTCGTGCGCCCCCCTCCATGTGAGAGTGGTGTAAAGGATTGTGTAAACCATGAAGTGTACATGTAGCACAATCCTTGTTTCAAACTCATCATTGAACTTTACAAAATATTTCATACAACCACTTAATCCCGCAACGACTAATTACAAAAATATGAACCAACATATAAGGGTTTGAGATACTCCTCTAAATAAGGTTGATCTTTTGAGTTGAAAGTCTTAACATGGTATCAGAACTCATTAAACTTAAATGAATAATTTTATCAGATTAAGACTCCATGTCTATTCGATATAGGATTTTTCTGCAATAATCTCTCACTCAAATCGAATATCATATCAACATAGCCCAATATGATTATCCCGTCCCCTCAAATGAATATGACAAAACACTCCATCAAGGAATGCATAATCTCCATGACGTTTGGCAAAGTTACGGTGGAGGCTTCACCAACTTGAGTGTCACCATCAAAAAATTTCCCACATGAACAATTAACAAGGTTCAAACTTTCGCTCGAATTTTCCACACAAATCTAATGATTCATCATGGGCATCCATCTGACTAAAAGCTTTTTTGAGAAATGTTTTTAAATAGTTTAAATTATAAAAATATAAATAAACGATTGAAATGTATGGATAAAAAGTAGCTGAACGTTTATAAATTGCATATAAACATTATCGAGACATACATTAAGGGTGCGTTTGATAGTGAATATGGAATTTATATAAAAAGAAAATAAATTCTGGGCAATTTGCCTAGAAATTATTTGTATGGGAATTATTAATTAAATGTGTTTGATTGATTTATTTTTAACTTAGAAAATATTGTACTTATCATTTTTTATTGTTGGATATATGAGGTAGATGGGATAGATGATTAATATGTATGTGGGTAATGATGGTGTACATTCATTTTGACACTCCCCCCACATGGGAAGTGGGGCCCGCGCTGTTCCACCCCCATGTAAGGGGAGTGTCAAACTTAATGTACACAAAAGTGTACATCAAGCATTGTCCTGTGGGAAGTGCTACAAGTACTGGACCAACGCACTCTCCAATGGTGGGGTACCATGTGTCCATTATGAACACCATTATGGCACCCCTAATGTACAAGAAGAATTATCATTGTCCTATATATGTTAAGTAATCAATCTCTTAGCCCATGGTTGGTACCGATTAAAATCTAAATTTTGATCCAAGTCAAAATTAACAATTCATTTCAACCACATATTTCATCAATTTCTATCAAAATCTACTAAAAAAAATCTAATTTTAATCCTCACCAAACATGGGCTTACTGACGTGGAACTTTTCTTTGCTTATCTCTTAGAGATGAAAAGTTTTTCCCTTGAGCAATACATTCACAAGAACCCAAAATATAATTTTATTTATTTATTTTTCTCTCTCCAGTAGCCCCGGCTCTCAAATCTCTATGCTTCTCATAAAAATTCTTTTACACTATTTTCATTGCTTCTATCTTCTAAGAAAATGATTTTTTTTTTTTTTATCTCATTTTAAAATGTAAATACATACCTCAAACTTAATTGAATTCTAAAAAAATTTGTCCACGGTTAAATATTTACTCTTTTTATATAAAATCACCATAAATCTGGTCTTCCCTCTCTCTTTTTATGCTTAATTTATTCTTTCTTGAATCCATCGATCTTTTTTTTTTTTGTTATAAATAGAAAATATTAGAATTTATTGCACAAATTTAAATCATAGATAAAACTAACAAAGACTTGCCTATTTAATTTCCTATCAATGTCTTATAGGGTAGCTAGCTTGTATATCAAACACTATATGTAATGGTAAATATTCAAATCTGCAATATAAACATATGTTTGGCCCCTCATTAAATTTTAATTTATTTTTCTCTCCCCTCTTGTGAATCATACATTCTCTCGGTAAAATAATATTATACATAAACTCAAAAATTCTGCTTACTTTGAATAATGCTATTCATCCTCACTGGATTTGAACATTAGTCTAGTTGACAATTACATGACATTAAATAATAGACTCGATCAAGTCTGTCATTTAATGTCAGATCGAGTATATCATTTAATGTCATGTAATTGCCACCTAAACTAGCGTTCAATCCCGATGGGAATGAATAACATTATTTCCTTATCTTTTATCTACACAGTATTCAAAAAATACTATTTCAAAATCAATTTTTTCAAATAATGGAGCTCACACAAGGGCTAAACAACATAACACTCCCATTTTCACCCAAAAAATAGTGAAGAAGAAAAAAACAGAGAGAGAGAGAGAGAGGGAGTTTTTACAGTAGCAGGTTCGAGAATGCAGCCTGCAAGATTGAACACATCACTGCATGAGATAAAAACCAAGTTATATAATTAGTTTGTCTCTATGGGTCATAATATCAAGTCTGTTCAGTTACAAGACATAAACAATTAAGGTTGTCTGTCAAAAAAATAATGGCAATGCATGTTTATGAACAAATAAACTACAGTACCGCAAACAAAAATAAACGTACCCAACAATCCAAGTGCAAAGAAATGCGAAAGAGACACCATCGGCAGATTTGTTATTGAAGTTGGTAATAATCTGTGGGATTTCTGCAATTCCCCAACAAATTAAACTTGCAATTCCGAAACCAAACGATATTTCATCGTCGACGTTGCACAGACAATCCTTGAAGTACTTTTCGATCCATCTGATACAAGGTTTTCCCTCTTTCGGACAGTAAGAAAGTTTTAATGGCTTCATTTTTCTCTCTTGCAACTGGATTTTGTTAAAATTAAGTATTTCTTGCAAGAGTCACCAAAAAAAGTTGGCAAAAACTTCTAAGTATATTCTCATTTGGATGCGGAGAATTGTGAGGGACACGACTATTTTATAATGTGTGTTGTGTGTATGTATGGGGAGAGAGAGAGAGACTCCTAATAATCTGGTTCAGTACATATGCACGGGATGAAGTAAATCTGTCCAATAGAAAGAGTGTAAAAAATAAAAATAAATTGAAGCACAGCATATTCTTGTGCATCTTGTTTCTATTCTTTTTCACATTGTACAGTACAATAATAGAATTTGTGATTTTTTGCAAGGTACAAGGTTAAATCAATTTCAAAAATTGGCACTGACTAAACCACGTAGCACAAGAAATAAAGTAAATAATTAATTTTAAATTTATCAAGATTAAGCTTGAAATCCAATTAAAATTGAAAATATAGTCATTATTGAGTCTCACTCGTCTAATAAAAGTCAACAATAACGGCTAATTTTTCAATTTTAATCCGATTTGTTTAGACGGTATATCCTGAAATAATTCGGAGATTAATCTGTCGATAAAATTAATTGACATGGTCGCGACAACTTTGTACAAGTTGGCATATTCTTAAGCATTTGGAAATGACTTCATATTGGGAAAAAGGTTATTGGCACCGTACATGAGATTGGGACTCTATTTTCAGTAAGATGATCATTTAAAAATTGAAAATGAAATTTAATCGACACTTGGAACCAACAAACCTTAGCATCAATTATCTTGTGGATGAAAATGTATGAATTTATCTTTTTAATATCGATTTAAATTTTTAAATGCGATGATTAGCATAATTTAAAAGAATTATAAAAAAACAGTATTCTAAAGAGACGCGTTCTAACAAATTTAATCCGTATTTTGTCTCCAAACAAATTTCTATAATTAACTTTAATCTTACTCTTCATGAAAAATTTAATTTTTAAAATTAACTTGCTACTTGAAGTCCAAAAAAAAAAAAAAAAAAGGCACCTTATTTCTAAGTCAACAATAACAAAAATTATTCTAAAATTTTCCTACTTATTATAGCCAAACATGAACGTGTGGTTCGATAGTAGCTATCAGGTATGATTGAAATTAAGCCCGTTTGATTTTGCTGAAAATCAAATTTTTAGACGATTTTAATAAAAATTGATGAATGTGTTGTTCAAAAATTGAAAAAAAGTTGTGGGTTCTATGAAATTTATGCTTAAAATTAATTATTGAATTTGATTTAAATTTTAAAATTTTTTTTTTTAGCTAAAAGAAGCATGGACAAAATGCTTTGAATAGAGATCAAAGAGACATGGTGGAATTCTACAGAAGTAACAAAAAAAATTATCTCAAGCATCCATTGATGTCCACATATGACCACATTGCTTCAGCATTTGATTTCTTACATGACAGCAGTACTCGACCAGCGTTTTAATGAAACTTACACATCGTACCACCGGTTTTTGTCCATATTTTCCATTTGTTATACCTCCCAAAATAATTGATTAATGTAAATTATTTTCTTAGTTAGAGGACAATTTTCGAGTTAATTTACGGGATAGCATTTTCAAGATTAGAAAAGATTTATCGTGATTCTAACAACTAACCAAACAACGAGTTACTATCACTATAACGTGTCATCGCTTGTTATCGATTTCTTGTACGCAATTGTGAGTAATCGCCTCTTTTTTTTTTTTTTTTGTGGATAAACATCTAACAATTTTTATGAACATCAAACATCATTTTTATTTTTTATAAAATTTTCTTTTTAAGTTGAAGTCTAAACAATGACTAGATTCAATGCACCAGATAACAAGAAAAGATACAAACAGACTACGTGCATTAAGTAGAAGATTCATTAATATTGGCCTGTTTCGATGCTCTTCAGAATATGTCTAGGTACAATGTACTGTGAGATCCAATTTTAATTTTATCTGAGTGTCTTTGATAGATATTATTAAGAAAATAATGCATTTTAAATAGTGATATGATGAGAAATATATGATTAAAAAGTAAAAAAAAATTATTAATGTGATGAAAAATATTATTTTATTGAATAATGTGCGGTTGAAAATGAATTTTGAAAAAATGTATTTTGAAAGAATGTGTGTCAAACATGAGATTATTTATTAAGATAATTGATATTTACTTTTTTTTTTTTTTGAGAAATATATTTACGATATTTGAAGAGAAATAATTGAAACTCATTCTTGAGCTATCTCAATACACAAACTTTTTTTTTTTTTTTTTTAAATTCTTGTATAGCCCGTCCATGTTTGATAGAAATTATAATCTAAATTTTTATCATAGTCAAAGTCAACAATCAATTTTAATTACATATTTCATGGATTCCAAGACTTTTGAACCACAAATTTATCAAGTTTTATCAAACACAAACTTTAAAAAAAATTTAAAAAAAAATTGCTTATGTAGCCCGTCCCTGTTTGATATAAATTATAATCTAAATTTTTATGATAGTCAAAGTCAACAATCAATTTTAATCACATATTTCATGGATTCCAAGACTTTTAAACCACAAATTTATCAAGTTTTATCAAAATCTGCTATAAATTTAATTTTAATCTTCATCAGGCATATATTGTCTAGGTAAAATGTAACATGAGATCATGGGATTTGGGAAAATGATATCTATGTTTCAACAAAATTGAAAAGTTATTGTATTTAAAGCGAAACAGTAGAAGAATTCAAAAAATAAAAATAAAAAATGAAACACATTTTCTAATTATCTAAATTAATTTATAATTGTTAATTTCTTTTTTTTTTTATCAAAATATAAAAAAATTTTGCCAGGCATAAAAATACTAATTTTAATCAGAATATATAACAATTTTGCCAAGCAAAAATATACTAATAATAAGTAGAATTTGTCTAAGGCCTTGTTTGATAGGCCGTGTTTTTCGGGGAAGTAGGAAAATATTTTTCACTTCCCACTTTTTTGGCTGTTCGATAGGCAAAATTTTCCACGAAAAATATTTTCCGAATTTTCCTCATTGCCAGGCATAAAAATACTAATTTTAATCAGAATATATAACAATTTTGCCAAGCAAAAATATACTAATAATAAGTAGAATTTGTCTAAATATAAAAACTTGGAAATAAATGATTCGTGACTTGGGTTAAGTAATGACTTGGCATCAAAAAATCTATGAATTGGGATTTGGAAATTAATGGAAGGAGAGGCAAAATTTTAGCGCCCCTTACGAACTGTGATTTAAGGCCCTGTTTGATGGGGTATTATTTTCCATGGAAAATGGAAAACAAATTCCAACTTCCACTTTTGCCTTATTTGATACATTTTATTTTCCAAGTGGAAAATTATATCAATAAAACACAATTAATTACAATTTCTAGGCAATTTAATTCCCTAAAATTCATTTTCTTTCCACCCATTTTCCACATTTGCAATCAAACAGACCCTTAGAGTAAAACAAAAGAGACATTGAGAAAACAGAAACATTATTGCATAATTTCATAAATTTTTCATGGAAAATTATACTAATCAAACACAATTAATTACAATTCCCAGTAAAGCAATTTCTAAGCAAATCAATTCTCTGTAAAACATTTTCTTTCCATCCATTTTCCACATTTACAATCAAACGGACCCTAAATATTTCTTTCCTGCATTATGCTAGTCACCGACAAATGATACCTTTTAAAACGAGTTGATGCAATATGCAAATATTTTATCATGTAACATCTTGACGAGATCAAGCAATAGTACTATCTTGATAAAACGGTCAAGTTCGATCATTTTAAATCAAGTAACTTGTTTTTGGGTGAAAAATCATTACTATATAGTATATACACTACTGCCTTTGCAAAAATACGAGTATAGAAATGGCCAAAATTTTGACTAACATGTCACTAAATACTCACATAGAAATCCTAACTTATCCTAGTATGAGAAATCTGTACTAAATTATGAGACATTTGTTTTGTTATTGTTTAGCAATTATACCTATCTTTTCAAGTCTATCAATTATTGCTTCAGTGCTTTCATCTCAAGCATTTAGATCTAGTTGTTTCTACTATTTGAAAACGAATCTTTTGGTTCTTCGGCCTACCAAATATTAATTTGATATGGGTGGCAAAATTATCCTGTCGTTTTCTGATTCAAACTACTCGAGTTCTATAAAAATTGTTGGGAGATGCTACGTTTGTGAGAAGGGTGTAAAGCCGTGTGTATACCATGAGGTATACATATAGCATTTTTCAAAATTGTTTATTGCCCGTTTGTCAAGTCTTTTACTTGCAAATCTGCTTCATGTATAAAAGTTTATTGAAAAATCTACACTAGGTCAGCCTTTTTCTAAAAGTTATCATAACAAGACAAAATACTTTTAGAAAATTATCCAAATACAGTCAAACACTACAAAATAAGTGACTTTAGGCATGTATTTTCTGTTCCTGAAGCGACGATATCCGTTACTATTACTTTTCACCAATGGAAAATTAACAACGACAAATTCGTTGCTAATTTGAGGGTCACTAATAGTTATTAACGAATCACGCCATAGGTAAAAAGTAGACCTTTTACAAACGAAATTTCAGTTGATAAAATGCAAACATTTCAGCAATGGAAATTCCGTTGATACAATGTGCACCTTTTACCAACCGAATATTCGTTGGTAACCGAATATTCGTTGGTAAATATCTCCCATTATCAATCGAATTTTCGTTGGTAAAAATATTGTCATTACCAACAGAAAATCCATTGGTAAACGTCTACCTTTACCAACCAAATTTCCATTGGTAAAACTAAAAACTTTATTATTACCAACCGAGTTTCCGTTGGTTACTTTTTTCGTAGGTGAAGCTTAATTTATTAATATTTTAATAAAAATTACAATAAATTTATAAAACCTACTAATTAATAATCAATTTATATCAAAACACATTAAATAATCAAAATCATCAAAATGCACTTAAACTTTAATATATGAAGTTATTACATCAAAATTCCAATGTATGAACATCATGTCTTACACATCATCATTTCGTGATCCCGATTTAGAAGGAAATTGAATGTTTGGAATATTTAGTTCCCTAAGCATGTTTCAAACTGCTTCTCGCATCCCGACCTTATGATTTCTTTCGACTCTTTCAAGACATACAGTGAGATCTTCAACCCTTTTCATTGTTTTCTTCTATTATATTTCGTACACTAGCCATCTATGATTTTAAATTATTTATCTCTTTATCACGTGAAAGTATTTAATGTCTAGTTGAAGTAGGCGTGCCAAGAAATTGCGAAGCGGGTTGTCAAGGACCAAACCCATAAACACGACTCTTAGATGGACCATTGACAACATCCATACATGAGTCAAGATCAACTCATGCTGATCATCTCTAACGGTGCCATACTCGGACTCAATTGAAGCCTCATAAGTATCCTGTGGAATAATAATAATAATAATAATAATAATAATGCTTGTCATACTCACTATATGAACAAACTATGAAGTGCCTACGCATGCTAATCATCTCTAACGGTGCCATACTCGGACTCAATTGAAGCCTCATAAGTATCCTGTGGAATAATAATAATAATAATGCTTGTCATACTCACTATATGAACAAACTATGAAGTGCCTAAACTCTAATTGCACTTACATGAACTCGTTTGGATTTTTTAACAAAGTTCTCCAACAAAACGACATTTCCACTATGTTTACACAACCAAACTGCAATTCTAAACACTAGTGCACAATATCAAACACAATATATATTACAAAACATCAACAAGTATGTTTCTAAATTTACAAAACTCAATTCAAAATAAGTATACTTGCCCTTTTCATTACTTATTTTTTTATGTTGTGATCGATCAACAGGCATTGGAGTGCCACGATTAGGACCCCTGGTCCTGTTTCGAGCTCTGGACATATCATTTGTATTCTCAACTCCCAACTCATCATTAGGAGTATTAGGCTTTTGATCTTCGATATTGCCCGTATAGATCTTGTGCCACCACCATGTGTTGATCTTTGCTGTCTTGTTCGGCCAGATATATTTCCTCCTATGGTCAGCCGACATCGTGCATCATGTTATTGAATCTGATTTTGACAACATTCTCATATAATTCTAGATGTTGCTAAAATTTTCGAACTGATCAAATCAGATAGAAAAAGGGTATAACCGAATGGGGGATAGAATGCATTTAGTAGTGATGATATGAAGTTTTAATCAGAATGTTACAAGATTCTTTAAGAAATTGCAATTTATTCATGTGAGATTTTTGAATTCTATTGAAAGCATTTATCCTTTTACCAGCGGTGTAACACACAATTTTGCATTGGAGCACGTCTACAATAAATTGTCATTCTCTAACTCTATTCAGTGCTCTTATGTAAATTGTTCTTTAAAATTAACTAATAGACAGCCCAGTTATGAGTAGGCCTGACAATAACTTTAGGCCTAACCCTGCAATGTTGAAAATTTAGAGGGATTTGGATTTTCAAGATTTTTCAAGAATTCAAGTATGCAGTCCATAATTTAAAGTTTTCCTTATCAAAAACCAGATAATACTTTTTTTATTCACAAATCAGATATTTATTATGAAAAACAATTTAAATATATTTTTACTAATTGATTTTTCATTTTCACGAATTCTTATAATTTGGGGATTGTTATCTTATATTTATTGTTCAAAATTTGAATTTCACTAATTTCATATGCCTTTTTCTTCTTCAGTCTAGTGGAGAGAAAAACTTTTGGTCTTTTTCATTTTTGTTTTGATCTGCTAAGAGAAATTTCAATCTTATTGTTAAGAATTTCATTTTGAAATATAGGACAATCTCATACAGGGGCGGAGCTAGAAAATGATTTTGGGGTAGACTAAAATTAAAAAATTCTAAATAAAATCACCCTATAAGAGATGGAGTTTAAGAGACCACACCAATAACATTTATGACAAATAGCATCTGACGCTCAATGAAATACAAATTTAAATTTTCACTATATATTCGTATTTTTTCTTGCGAAATACAAAATTGATGCCCACCTTAAAAAATATAAAATGACAGAAGTACAATAAACGTACGCAAATGATATATATCCATCAACCAAAAACTAAAAAAATCTCAAAATTTTTTCTACCATTTGTTTCAAACAACTTAAAGTTTTGGCAAAAAAGGCAACAGAAAATACATTATTATACGTCGTCATTCTCAAAATATTATCTAATGTGGGCATCAATCTTTTATACCAACACATTCTACCATGAGTGAAGAATCCACCCAAAGTGAAAAAAATGACAAGAAATTTCGAGAATAAAAAAAAATTGATTTCTTTCACGTCCATATTTGATTCAACTTCAATAATATACATATAATATTATTATTTGTAAACGGTGTAGATCTGAGCGTAGATCTGTTAGTTCCTTTTTCTTTTTTTTTTTTTAGTTTTTGAGTTTGATTTATCGGATGGTTGTGGTGGTTGTATGCTTATTTTTGCCAATGGTTACAGATCTGTAGTGGTTTCTGTCGAACGGGGTTGTTGGATTTGTGT
>CAIGRM010279236.1:0-33387 GCA_903798335.1 Fraxinus albicans
GATTTATTTCCTATTAGGTTGTTTTAAAATAAAGGGATAAGGAAGGTTGTTTCCTCTAATCTCTCTAGTCTTTAATTCTTTGATTTATTCCTTAAATTAAGGGATTGTTAATTTCTATAATTATGGAGAATTCCTTGACAGATTTGTTGTCAAGCTTCACTATATAAGGCCTTTGCCTTTCTGGTAATAAATCATTAGAAGAGAGTTTTTTCTTCTATTCCATATTTCTTCATGATATAAGTTTTTCTATTTCTTCATTGTGCAACTTTTATTTCTTTTCAGGTAAGCGAAATGCTAAGGCATGCATCCATCTCTTCAGTTGCTGGACTTCTAAGCAACCTTCGGAGTCATAGTATGTAACTGTTTGTTCAACTTTATGAGAAGTCTTTTGTTTATCGATTTATTTACGAATTTCATCCTTGTCTGTTATTTGCATAACCCATAAAGTTAATTGATGAAGTTGGAAGATAAGCGTTAACCGGATGCTTTGTTTTATGTGGAAATAATTTCTTGTTATGATAAGACTTCGCCATATTGCCTTGGGAATTGGTGGTAGAGGTTGTTTTCTTAGCATGTAGTGATCCAGTGTTCAGTTGGATTTGTGGAGATATATCATTTCTACCCTCATAAATAATTTAAGAAACCTATTGAAATTAGGTTTCTCCAATGGGTCAGGTCAAGTGCTCGTTCGACAAGTTCAAAGAAATTGAAGGGTTTTGGTTAATCACAGTTGTACTTTTCTCGTCTATCTGTTGTTTTCAAAAAAATTGTTTCAGGAAGCAAAGCTTCCAAAGTATGTTTTTCTATTGAATTTTGATTCGGGTCATAATCTCTTGTTTATGCCTTTGGGACTGTCTATGAAGCTTTTGAGGTTCAGGATAACTAAATCTTATTGTGCAATTTATTTATCAAGCATCTCATTCATCAGTATCTACAACATAACAACAAAATTAGATCTTTGAGTAAAAAGGTGGTTATTATTTAACATTTTTGTCGGCCCCGGACTCTATATTCCATAATACTCAACTGCTACCAATCACATTTTAAAATGAATAAATTCATATGGCCAGTTTATCAAGTCACATAGCATCTCTTTCATTGACCTGCCCAATTTGTCATGTCGTTTTTGATGAAAGTATTTTTATGCTGTCTCTGCATGAGTACAACCTTTTCTGTTGCATCTGCGCCCAAAAGATATATCAAAAAGAATAAAAAACAATTTTACTCTTGATGACATAATGATTGTTAATTGCAGGCCAGGTATCTTGCTTGTTTTGGCTATTACATTCTGACATTCATGAGACCAAGGCGATTGCTGCTCTTGAGTACATATCCTCCATGCAGGCCAGTGCAGAACCAATAACTCGGCCAGTAAATGGACAGCGAGGCAACTCTGAGAAACTTCCTTTACTGGAACAAAACCTTAGAGGAGGAAAGATCCACGTACGCTTCAAACGCAGAAACGGACGAGTGAGACTGATGGTACTCTCCTTCACACAGTTTCAACTTCCGCCCCCTTTTCTCTCACTGTGGCATCCTATGCCTTCATACGCATTCTCTTGCGCAAACGTGTGACGTGATTTTGTATTTGTTTCTATTTCTTCCAATTTAATTTTTGACAATATTGAAGTAGCTGATTATCTGATGTTAATTCATATCTTTTGTTAGTCTGAAGAGTTTTGTATTGAGCAATCGGGCATAAAATTCACTCCCGTTTCTTCTGAAGCTGAAATTATTGCCCAAAGCCTTGTACCTAAGGTATGTTGTGTTACTTGCATATCTATATTTGATTAGAACATCAGCAATGTGTACCTTTTATTTTTGGGCTGGTTGGACAATAAAATGGATGCAAAGAAATTTGTGTTAATAAAGATTTGCTCTTGGGGAGCTAGTTACCTCTACTCTACCCACTTATGCACACTTTAATGTCTAAGCTAGGAACAAACGATATAGTAATACACATTCGACGAATGCAGATACGACCTAAACGAGATATTAATACTCATCAAATAAAATATCAAATTGGGTCTTTGTTGGCAGGTTCAGTTCAATCTAGAGTTGTCGGAAAAGGAGCGAAATGACAGGGCAAAAGTTGTACTTCCGTTTGAGCACCAGGGTATGGATACATTATGAACTTTTGCATTTTAAAATAATATTAATTTTGATTCAAATTAAGGAAAGATAATTTTCATTTCTTCTCTTTCCATATTTAATTATGTCGTTTTCTTAATCACACGTCCATGTTTGCTTGAAGGAAATGGTAAAAGCATTCAAATCTATGATGGTCGAAAGTCTCTCAACGAGGACAGAGCTGAAATGCAAGATACTTCTACAGAGAAAGTGCAGACAGTTGAGGATTCTGGGAGGGGCGAGATTATATATTTTCGTGATTCAGATGACGAGATGCCAGATTCAGATGAGGACCCTGACGATGATTTGGACATATAAATGTCATCTTCTCGACATTCAATAGTACCAGGAGCTGCATGCATACATACATACTCGACTGGAACTGTGTAGCACAGATTGTCAATACGGATCAAGGGCAATAAATTTTTTACTTTCTCTGATTAAATAAATGCTGCTTCAAATTCATTGCGACTGCCATAGCTTTCTGTGAGAAGAGCTGGAACGAAGTGTGGGTGTCGACTGAGGTTGGTTCAATCTTTGATCTCTCTTCTTTCAAGAATTATGCCCCTCCCTTGTAATGATAAATTTGGGAGGAACGGAATTTGCATTTTTTGGTTTTTAAAAATTAGGGAATGAGTTAATTATATATGTTTGGAATGATAATTTGATGGTTACAATCATGCTACCTAGGATTATGTTTGGAAATTCTTCAATTTTAGTATAACCTTCGTATTCCCCTAAATAAAACATTTTGATTTAAACCCATTAAAAATTTTGAAAGTCTTAGTTATGCTTTTGCTAATTTGTTTTTGTTTTTGTTTTATTTCACACGTTCACATTGAACTAGTTCGTTTAAAAGATTAAAAAGATAAAAGAGGGTACATATTTTCATTTGAATTTAATGTTCAACACGTGCCATCACATACACATTTTCAGCCAACATCACTATGCAATGCAATTGCACACAACACACAAAGTGGAAGTGCCAACAATAATCTCATGTCAACTTTCTAATTTGGTAAAATTCATTTGTGTTTTTATTTCTAAATGCTTTAATTTGGAGTGTTTTTTCATTTTTTGCAAGTGATTTATAGCATCACTAAGCCCCTGTTTGGTGATCTTAAAATGTAAGAAACTATGTTTTGAATAGTATTTTTTGGAGAATGTGTGGTT
The DNA here is from genome assembly GCA_903798335.1 of Fraxinus albicans. NCBI lineage: Eukaryota > Viridiplantae > Streptophyta > Magnoliopsida > Lamiales > Oleaceae > Fraxinus > Fraxinus albicans. Next base: position 3,304 of record CAIGRM010279236.1, read on the forward strand.
AAAAAGTAGGAAAAAAATTTGGGTGTACGTGTAGAATATTTTATTAGTTGAATGTATGGTTGAAAATGAATGTGAGAAATAAATTAAGTTAAATTGAAGGCCACGAAACAGGGGCTAAACTCGTTTTCAATTTAGCCCTTGTTTAGTGTAAATTTTAATTTTTAAATAAAAGTTAATGAAATATGTGGTTGAATTTGAAACTTTGTGGATCCCATAATAAGCGTGATTGAAAATGAGTTTGAGAAAAAAAAATTAAAAAATGGGAGCCAAACAGGGGCTTAATTTCGTTTTAATCATTTTTCTACGAGATGTTAATGTTAATGTTCAGTTTTGATGAGCACTGAAATGAAGAGTTATGAAATTGTATTGACAGCTTCTAACATCATCCTTTTGCGTTGGATTATTTGTCTAGTAGATCTATGTCATTACCCTTTTAGGTATTGTTGTCTACTATGCATATTCTATCAAAACGTTTGTTCGTAGAATCCCTTTATCTATAGATTAGATGTTGAATAATGTTGTAATGTTCCTTTTTTACTTTTTGGTTCAATGAAGAATGTCTGTCACATTTCCTTTATTGGTACAAGGGCCTGTATGTATTTTTTTTCATTTGAACTTTATGCCACTGTCAAATAAGTGTTATTTTGATTTTAATTGACTTTTAGTACGATAAAAGTGTAATAACAGTTGCCACGAAGGCCACGCCATGGTACTGTGCACCTCCAGCAAAAGCAATCTTCAAATGCGTGGTCGAACACAGATGGGCAAAGTGTTTTTAGAGGATAAGTGTGTCGGTTGGGAGGCCTACTTTGTCTATCTGATTGTTTATCTTCTTGTAGTCGAGTTTCGTATATACAGGATGCATAGAGAATTGCACTTCTACAGGTATCTTCATGCCACACATAATTTCTACAAGCATAAGCATGTTTTCTCCCTTTGCGGGTAAATTCTACTACTTCCTCATTTCTCCCTCATGTGTAAGGACAATTCCTTGATGACTCGATTACTAGTTTTTGTCCGGTACTTTAAATTCCACCATACGAAACAAGCCCTAGCTCCTGTCTATTATTGTGACCTCACATTGAAGCTTGAGTGTCCTAGCTTTGTAAAGCGTGATCACATGTACAATATCGAATTCAACTTGTGTTCCACCCGCTAGACAGGATACTACGGGTAGTACCACAAGTCATAGCTCTATTCCTTGTGCCAATGCATTTCACCTCACACATAGGCGTAGCGCTCGTATTCATCGAGAGAATATGGATTACGAACATTCATGATTGTATGAACTGAAAATTATGGCTTGTACTGAGTGCGGGATACAATACTATTCTCCACATCTCATATTGTCATCCATTGGGCGATGAAGCCAAGAAGATGTGATGTGCATGCTTGGCATTGACAGACTCGATAATTTATATTTGAGCCATGCTATATAGCCCGGGTTTGCACCCAGGCATAGGTGACCGACGCCACATGGCGTCATTTCATTGGAGGGGGGCCTGTTCAAATAGGCCCCCCTCCAATGAACCGACGCCATGTGGCGTCGGTCACCAAAGCCTTGGTGCAAACCCGGGCTATCTATCATTTTCCTTTATATTTTGTATCATGTGTGTCTTGTGCGTGTAAAGTTCGTTGGTCTTTAAATTTTTATGGCTCGACGTTTGATTTTAGACTAATAAAGAGAGGTGGGCCTCAATGCTTTAGTAGAGGGCGACTTTTTTTTTTTTCTGAAATGCGTATCGTGCAAGTGAGAGAGTCATCGTAAAATGTTCTTAAATGCATTTGCTTTCTCTCAAAGGCATGCCTTTTCTTTACTCTATTTTGCCCTTTTTTGGGGTTTAAGCAAAATCTTGACTAATTTTCCCACCCTCGTTGATTCAATTGAACATGGCCAGCAGTCTTTGATTGTGATTACTGATTATAATTAAGATTTAAATTTTAAACTATCATCAAAGTTGTAAATTGTGTTTAAAATTTGGAAATTAAGGTGTTTTTTTTGCTAAGGGTAGTTTAGTCATTTCATTTAATTTTAGAGTTTCATAGATTTTTCTCCCGATATATAGTCTCTTTGTAGTTGTTTGCTTGTTTTCATAGTATTGAATAATACGATTGTACATGTTTATTTACCTGTAAGAATGCTCAACTTAGTAAAAATGCGTGTCGTGTATCAGGAATAAAGCGCAATTTACATTTAACTAGCACACAAATAGTCTACCGTAGTAAAGTGTAGTGTGCTTGCAAATCATACGAATGAACAACTCATGATGAAAGTAAAATAACTTATTAATTATTTATAAGTAAACAAATGCTATTAAGTGGACATCTAAAAATATGTGCTCCATGTTGTCAATAGGAGGTCCAAAAGCATCCTCTAGGAGTGGTGCATTTGTCAAAAAGTACAATCAAAGCATGGAAACCAAGGCCAAACTAAAATTTGATTGTTCCTTTCTTGAATTTTGGTATTTTTATAAATAAGAGTGATGCTACACGAGCATGACGTAATATAAAGGTTTACACTTTCTCGTATGGAGGGAACAAGTATCATTTCCCTTTAAATATTAATCTGGCCCCGCCTTCAATTTATTAATAAAGAGAAATTCCGATTTCAACATAATTAATTATGTGTTAAAAGAATCTATTTCTTGCCTTGTAGGTCAAACAAACAAACCACCTTCCATAAACTACTTTCTTACCACTTTTAATTATGTAATATTCATTGGTGAAAATTTCTTTATGCTTTCTTAAAAGTAATAAGATATACTAATTTTTACGAAGATCTATCGTGGAGAAAGATTCATACAAAATTATCCGCGAAAATTTTACAAAGTTAAAATTAGGGTTGATGGTCAAAAAGTTACGAATTCAAGGTAAAGGTAACACTTTTCGGTTTGAGATTTAACTATGGCATTACAGATCTACTGAATTGGGATAATAACCTTGTAAAATCACATTCGAATAATAATGTCAAATTTGATTATGAGTTTCCACTAATATTTCGTAAAAGACACGACGACATGATGACTACAATGAGGCGAGGTTTTTATTTATTGGTCTGACTTGACACTTTCAAAGGTCCTTCTTTAGTTTGGATTAAAATTCAATTAAAATCTAAAGTCAAAATTAACATTTAATTTTAACAACACATTTTATAGGATTCATAGCATTTCATCCACATTTTATTAACTCTTATCAAAATTTATTAAAAATCTAATTTTAATCTCTATCAAACTACTTTTCATTCGATTTCAATAATGCGTTCCACCAAATGTGATCAACTTATTAGAAACTAAAAATTCGAACGAGAAATAAAAAGTAACTTATCCCATCCCATATCACGTATACTCGTTTATTATTTTAACATATTGATACGAATATAGATAAAATGTTGACATATCTGACTAAAACTATATGAGATAACATACGACATTTTAATTTCTTTAACTTTATCTAATTTAACGTGCTAAACATTTCTTTGCTCGATAGTTCTTGAAAATGGAAGCAAATTAAGCAGAAGCCAAAAAATTCAAAAATAATAAAAAGTAAAAATTTCAGATTAAAAATAATTATTTTACTATTATTATCAATATGATTTTTCACAAAATCACTCAGGTATGGCCACGAGAACCGGCCGCCAAGCTCTCCTAAGAAGCCGCTGTCTGAACATCGCCGATAAAGGCCGCCGGGAACGTGCTCCACCACCTTCGGCCACTGGTAAAAGCCCTACATTCATATTCTCCGAACCCCTCTCTTCGAACGCCGGCGGCGAGGAAACAAACAAATCCTTCAGCTTATTGCTGGCAACAATCTCCTTTCCCTTTTCCGACGAATTTCCATTGCCCCGCGGCCGCTGGTCCGGATATCCAACTTCACGGCGCGGTGGCAGCCTTCTTCCGCCTCCACAACTCCCTCCTCCGAGGCTGAGCAGTATACGGATAGTGCTTCTTCTCCGGCGGAGGTGAATTGCTGGGCTCCTATTTGGGCTTCTGGCAACTGCACACTGTGTTGCTAACAGCTTGAATTTCTGTAAATTCACCATGAACGTTGCTGTAAATAGTTTGATTTGATGATTTTAATTTTAATTTCTTTATTTCAAATGGATTGGGGATTTGGAATTCTCAAGGGGAGAAGGGGAACATCAAGAAGATGAAAAAGTGTGGGCATGGTCCGTCTAATGAAAGGTGGCCATTAGATTATTCTTTGTTTGTCAGTCACGTTTAATGTGTATATATAATGGGAGAGAGTGAAATGCTCAAATTAACAAGTTAGTCCATAATTTTAAAAAAAACGTAAATTAGCCCTAAATATGAAATGAGACGAAAGCTTTATAAAACCTTTTGTTACGATCTCGATCTTCCTAGTGACATTCGGGACAAACATTATTATAATTCGTTCAAGTTGCAAAAAATAAAAAAAATCATCTGCTCAAGCAAGAAATCGATGTATTTTCACGGGTCGTCGTCATTCGGAATATAAGTTCATTCGAATTTTTCTTATTGTTTTTTATGGAATGACATCTCGAGGGCCTTAGATGGCATAAAGAAATCGTCATTGTAGCAACCGAAAGAGTTAGCTTTGATGCTGGTCTACTAGGCAGAAATTTGGAGCAAGTCACATTTGCACGAGTTTTGCACAATAACTAGTGATGATTTAGAAAATTAGGCCATATTTGGTGTCACTAAAAATCAAAAATTTTTTTTGTTATAAATTTCGATAGAAATTGATGAAATATGTGATTGAAAAATTGTGGATTTCAAGAAATAGTGGTTAAAAATTAATTATTAATTTTAACTTAAATCCCTCAAATATGGTTAAGTCATAAAATTGATATGGTTTTTCTTTTTAGTCTATAAATTCGGATTAAGTTTAAAAAAAATATTTTCTTTCATAACCTCCCAATTAAATTATATGAATTAATATTTATTCAGAATAAATCAACAATCTTATCGTTTAAAACAAAAAGGCGAAAAAGTAAAGTAAGAAAATTTACGCAATAATAACTAGTTTATAATTTATTTTTGAAGGTATCGAATCAAATCGATAGCCGATATGTATTCGTCCTTACTCAATACTTTGACACATAGTAAATAATTAAGAAAATGAGAATTTTTTACCCTCGAACCTTCTTGCTTACTTCCAATTGTAAGAAGGTGTTGGAGATAGGGGAAGTTGGTAAGATTTTACCTTTAACATTTACTTTTTAAAAAGTTAGATTTAATTTAAATGGATAGTTAGTAACCCAATTTTTGAGGATCGATATTGGACTCAAATTCAATGTATTACTTGAAAGTAATAATATGTACTTATGAGTGAAGAAATAAGTTTTTAATGTCGTTGTTGCCGCATCAACTTTTTTTTTTGCTCCACTTTATAATTGCGCTAAATGTTTTCAATCTTTGTTTCGTCGTACAACTGAGATTCTCTCTCTCTCTCTCTCTCTATATATATATATATATATATATTTTTTTTTTTTTTGTGTATTAATATTTATATAATTGTTTAAAATGAGATTTATTTGTACATTTTAAAAAGTTTTAGGACTAATTATAATTTTTTTTTTTTGGTTGATTTACTGATTTTTCTTTTACCTTTGTAAATATAAAGAAAATGTCAGATTCATCATTTAATGGTCAAAATGAACGGAACGAAAAGTTTTCCTACATAATTTACTATATAATTAAAAGGTTGGGAATGAATTCTGTTAAAAAAAGTTGAGCACAGATTTGTTACATTTCGATAAAGTTGAGGACGAAGTGTACTGTTTTCCCCTTTTTTAAAACATGGTGGGCCAAATTTCCTCTTTTTCTAAGTTTCTTTTATAAAGTTATCGGGCCAGTCCAATATGCAAGGCAGGCCCTACCCTGCCTGGGCTCTATAAAATCAGATCTAGGATTGGGCTTTTTAGGGCTGGATCCATCAGCGGGCCTCGCCCATTTCCATCCCTATCCCAAACTCATTTGCCGTCCCCCAGCGACCAAGTGTCAATTAAGGCCCACCTTTTTAGGCCCATTTTCTTGGGCTGGGGAGGCCCGGTGGTTCTCCAATATCTTTTATTTAGTGGTGATTAAAATTAGATTTTCATAGATTTTGATAAAAAAATTGATGAAATGCGTAGTTGAAAAGTTGTGTGTCCCATGAAATATACAATTAAAATTAATTATTAACTTTGAATTAAATTAAAATCTGAATTTTAATACGTCCCGAACAAGGGTTAAATCCCTCTTTCAAATAAAACTAATATTTTTTACAAAAAAAATTCAAAAATAGTTAAACATCATTTATCATCACACAACTTTATTGTGACAGTTCTCCGAAATAGATGTGAAGTACATGAATTTGACAATGAAACATAGAGGAATCCTATGAAAGTCTCGTCTCTGACTAAATCAAGAAACACGAGACCGATATGAGGACGACAACTTGCAAAATACATGATCATGAATACGAAAGTTCATTTACTAAGTCATGAAGTTTACTTTCCAAAACATCAGAACAAATCTGCCCATCATGTGGTAGAAAGATATGAGATCAGATGACTGTTCCACATTTCTTGCTATGTTAGAATTAGGGTATGACCTGAATTCTATTTTAAACAATTACTTGAGAATTCTATTTCATGAAGTCAAGTTAGGAATTGAAGTTGGAATTCAATTTGGGAGTTGGTAGTAGGCTTGATGAGGTCAAAAAGGAATCTAAGTTGCAATTAGAGAAGCAAACGCCGAACTAGCGTTCTCGCCTGATGCCTTGATCTTGCTCGAGCGCTCAAAATAAGAGCACCAACACTCACATACCGCGAGGCGGTCCCTCGAGCAGCCGACCACCGCTCGGCCCCTGCGCTAGACCGTCGCTCGAGTAGCGGTCTTATTCAGGGAATGTTTTGTTCACGTTTTAGGCAATTTTTTGACTCCTATTTCATCTCAAATATTCCAGTATTAATTTTACACGTTGTATTGAAATTTCACATTATATTAAACTCTTCATTGTATTATATTCTTGGTATGTTTGTGATCTTAGGATTATAATTATGTTGTGTACAACATATATTGAATCAATCCTTACATTCTACACTATAATTAAAATCCTCCATTATGACATTAATAAAATTCTCCTCTTCACGTGGTATAATTTATCATGTAAATCTTGTATTGTTGTTTGATATGTTGGAATTGGTTTAAAGAAATCAAAAAATTGGTTAATTATAATTTTGAACAAGTGACTTGGTGTCAACTTTGAACAAATATTCGGACTTATCTGTTGGTCAAATTATAAATGTAAATAAACCAACTTGTTATACTCATCGAGTGGATCGTTGTAGTATATTTGGAATCTCAAAATCAATTTCGGATGAATGAGAAATTGCGGTCCAAAGTTAGAAAGAAAAGAGGATACACGGGTTGGAATATGACTATCTCTATTGCTCGCCTGACACTCGAGTGAGAGGCCACCGACAGGCTAGCGAGATGAGCTATGATGAAAATGTGTAATTATCGCTTGACCGAGAAGTCATCGATAGACTAGCGACAACAAGAGTTGCTTCTGTTCGTAAAGTTGCGAAGTTTAGCTTGCAACACTTCGTCCACAACCCCTTATACTCTATAAATAGGACCATTGGAATGTCCTTCTCTTCACACCAATGATATCCAATCATAGCATAGCATTCTCTTCTCTCTCTCAACCAAATTTTGCATATATATTACATAAAACTCTGGTTTTCTTTATTTTTGCATTAAGGAGTACATAAACCAAATTCTGGTTCATTGTTCTTGTGTGTTGAAGTGATACTCACACAAGACGAAGTCATTGTATCTTGGGAGTTGATTGCCATAAACCGTAGGTATCGTTGCGAGGAAAATTCGACTTAAAGACAGAGTGTTCAACGCTTGCCTCGACTTTGCATCCGTTTGGCACTATTCATTTGAAGTTTCATTCTTGGTTACTCTGTCGAAATTCCAGAAGAAGTTTGATAAAGATTCTATAGGCGTTTGTTTGTCACTCCATAAACCATATCCACCCAACAATCTTAAGTTGAATTTTGAGTTGTTGGAGTGACCCCTTTTATTTTGGTTTAACTATTTTTTGGTTTAACTTCTTCTACTCTTCTTTTGATTTGGGTGATCTTCTGTTTTGGGTAAACAGAAATGAATTCAATTTTTAATACGGACTCTACCTCGAACAATAATTTGAATACGGGAACGTCAGAAGAAATTATTCATACCGGTACAATCCATCCGGTTGTTACTCTAAACTCTGTTCCACATGGAAAGAAATCGGAGAAATTTATTGGGGCCGATCTCACGACCCTCAATTTGGCAAAGTTCTTAAATGAAGACGTTCCCGCCGTACAAGAAAGGGAAAACAATAGAGCATCACTAATTGCTTTGGATGCTTGGAAATATCCAGACTTCTTGTCCAAGAATTATATTCTGAATGGCTTGGACAACTCGTTATATAATGTATACAGTTCCAAAAAATATGCAAAGAAACTATGGGAGTCCTCAAAAAAGAAATAGAGGACTGAAGATGTTGGAATGAAAAAGTTCATTACATGAAAGTTTCTGGACTACAAAATGGTAAATTCAAAGACGGTTGTCAGTCAAGTGCAAGAATTGTAGGTTATTCTTCATGATATTCACGCGGAGAATATATCTCTAAGTGAATCATTTCAAGTGGCTGCAATCATAAAGAAACTTCCACCCATGTGGAAGGACTTCAAGAACTATCTCAAGCACAAGCGCAAAGAGATGAACATTGAAGAACTTGTGGTCTGATTGAGGATTGAAGAAGACAACCGAAGTTCGGACAAGCATGTTGGGAATCACATACCACAAGCAAAGGCTAATGTGATGAAATCTATCAATAAAAGTGAGAAGAGGAAGAATTCTGTTGAACCTTCGAAGAAGAATGCAAATAAGTTCAAGGGTAATTACTACAATTGAAGAAAGACTAGATATTACTCCGTCGCCCAAACGAATATCATCGAATCTGATGTCATATCAAATGGTATGTTTGATATGAATTTGTCGGCCGTTGTTTCAGAGTGCAACAACGTTGGAAATCCCATGAAATTGTGGGTTGATAGGGTGCTACCAGTCACATATGTGCCGATAAAAGAATGTTCACTACCCGTACTCCAACCACGGGAGAGAAACTATTCATGGAGAATTCCTCAAGGTCAAAAGTGAAAGGATAAGGCAAAGTGATATTGAAGATGACATTGGGGAATGAGCTTAGCTTCAACAATGTTCTTTGTTGCGTTTTTTATATCTCAAATGTACGATATCGTAACAAGTAATATAGTGGACCTTTGAGTTCTGATATCGTTCCCACGAGGACTATACTTTAAACTTAATCTAATTTTTCTTACTCCTATTTGTAAAAAACAAATAAATAATTATGATGATTCATCTATTGATCACCTTTATTCTCAATTCAAGATTCATAACCAAATGTAGTTTTCGATCGAATTCTTCTATTGTATTCAATTTACCCCTCTCGAGTTCTCATTGAGCCTATTTAACTAATTCAACTTCATATCTCTATGTGAATCAACTTTAGTTAAACGAAATATTGGTTCTAAGAATTCAAATTATGACCGCAATAATCGGTATATGTATATCTACATGTTATACTAATTTATCGAAATTTATTATATGGTCTAAATCTCAAATTCACCTCTCGATTCGTAAGAAACTCACATAATCATCAAATTATTGATAAGATAATTTAATGCATTAAACTCATAATAAAATCAACACATAAATAAATAAATCACAGAAATTTTGAATAAAAAAATAAAAGATCACAAGTCGACTACATTGTTTTTCATAATATAAAANATTATTGATAAAATAATTTAATGCATTAAACTCATAATAAAATCAACACATAAATAAATAAATCACAGAAATTTTGAAAATAGAAAAATAAAGGATCACAAGTCGACTACATTGTTTTCCCGAATATAAAAATTAGTTATTCATATTGTAAAAATAAAAACGCGCAAAAGTGGAAAAAAATCACCAAAAATTGACCAAACGTGAAAATTTTTGGTTTTTGCAATTTCCTTTTTTTTTTTTTCCTTCTTTCTCTTTCTTCTTCCCTGCACGTTTTTTTCTTCCTTCTTTGACTTTTCTTCTCTTTCTTCTTTCTCTTGGGCCTCCAATTAAAATTTTCAATACATGTCTATTGAGACCCATTTAACTCCAACACATTTAATATAATATTTCTCTCCAAGGAATTCATCTTTGAATTTTGCTATTTTTCACCACTTTTGCATTCTTTTCTCCAATTCTTCATCAAACATAAAATTTTACATGCAAAACACAATATAACGTAAATTAGGTAGATTTTATTCCAAAAGACAACAAAATATCATGATTAGGGCTACAAATAAGTGTATTAACTACACTTGTCATTCTTTACGTACCGGATATTCGCAAGAACTTAGTGTCGATTCTTTATTAAGCAAGAACGACTTCAAACTAACCTTTCTATCGGATAAGTTTGTACTTACCACGAATAACATGTAGGTAGGCAATGTCTATATAAAATATGGATTATTCAAAATGAATGTCCTTACTGTTGTACTAAACAATTCAAGTAATAAAATATCTTCTTTTACTTATATTGCTAAGTTGCATAATTTATGGCATCATAGATTAGGACACACAAACTTTAATTCAATACATAAGTTAATGAATTTTAGTTTATTTCCAAGTATGTATTTTAATAATGAAAAATGTGAGATATGTGATTAGGCAAAATTGGCCAAAACACCATATCATTCGGTTGAACGAACCACAACATCTTTGGAACTAATTCACACGGATGTGTGACTTAGAGTTTGTACAAATAAAATGTGGTAAAAAATATTTCATCACGTTCAAGATACTGTTATTTATACTTGTTGAAAAGTAAATATGGAGTTTTGAAAATGTTCAAACACTATAAAATTGAAGTTGAAAACCAACTTGGAAAACGAATAAAAAATGATTCGTAGTGACAGATGTGGAGAGTATATTGCACCGTTTGAAGAATTTTGTGCAAAATCTGAGATTATTTATCACACTACCGCACCACATTCACCTCAATCTAACGGGGTTGCTGAACTCAAGAATTGAACCCTCAAGAAAATGATGAATGCAATGCTAATTCGTTCAGACTTACGTCAAAACTTTTTTTTGGGGGGGGGGGGGGACATATCCTTAATAAAATACCACACATGAGAGTAAAGTTGAATCACCTTATGAATTGTAGAATCGTCGGAAACCTTCCTACAAATATTTTAAAGTGTGGGGTGTTTGACAAAGGTACAGATACCTAAACCAAAACAAATAAAGATTGGACATAAGACTATTGATTTTGTCTTTATTGGATATGCAAACAACATTAGTGCATATCGATTTTTGGTTCATAAGTCTGATATACTTGTTGTACATGAAGGTACCATTATTGAATCAATGAATGCTGTATTCTTTGAAGATATCTTTCATTGTAAAAAGAAAGAAGTAAGTTCACACAAATGAACTTACGATACTGCAATTAGAAACTATTAAGAAGATAGTCATTATCAAGAAGATGAATTACCAAAGCGCAGTAAAAGGCAAATGATTCATAAGACCTTTGGTCCAGATTTTTTAACATATATACTAGAAAATGATCCTAGGACATTTAATGAAGCAATGTCCACTCCTGAAGCTCCTTTTTGGAAAGAAGATGTTAATAATGAAATTGAATCTATCATGAACAACCATACTTGGGAAAAACTTTAAGCTGCAAAAGGATCTTCAAAAGGAAATTGAAATCGGATGGATCAATAGACAAGTATAAGGCTAGATTAGTAGCCAAATGGTATAAACAAAATGAAGAACTAGATTTCTTCGATAACTATTCACCTGTTATAAGGATCACGTCTATATGTGTGTTGATTGCTATTGCTGCATTCCATAACTTGAAATGTATCAAATGGATGTTAAGATTGCATTTCTAAATTGTGAATTAAAAGAAGATATTTATATAGAACAACATGAAGGGTTTGTTGTTCATCGAAATGAAAAGAATGTGTGTAAACTTGTAAAATCGTTATATGAATTAAAACAAGCACGGAAACAATGACATGAAAAATTTAACAAAACTATATTGTCAAATGGTTTCAAAATCAATCAATGTGACAAATGTGTCTGCATCAACAAATTGAGTAGATTTATAAGTAATCCAAGTTATAACAATTGTAAAGCATTAGATCGAGCTCTTAAATACTTAAGACACAGTCAATTATGGATTACACTACTCAAGATATCATGCAATGTTAGAAGGATATATCGATGCATCTTGAATATCTGACACAAATGATTCAAAGTCTACAAGTGGTTTTTACCATTAGAGGCGGAGCTGTATCCTGAAAATCGTCTAAGCAAACTTCTATAGCTCGATCCACGATGAAATTTGAGTTTATTACTTTAGATAAAACTGGAGAAAAAGCGGAATGGCTTCGTAATTTTCTGGAGGATATTCTATGTTGGGAAAAACCAGTACCTGTGATTAATATACATTGTGATAATCAATCGACTATTGCAAGGGCACAAAATAGTATGTATAATGGTAAATCTCGACATATTTGCCGGAGATAATACTATTAAACAATTGATATTGAATGGTATAATCTCGATTAACTATGTTAAATCAAAAGAAAACATAGTGGATCCTTTGACGAAAGGATTAACGAGAAATCGAGTATACCATCTTTCTAGGGGAATGAGCCTAAAGCCTATCGAATAGAATTAACATAGCGAAAACCCAACTTTGTAGATTGAATATCCCAAGATCTTGGTTCAATGGGACAACTAAGTTATGAATGATTCAGTGTAAAGCACTTACTCCCATTCATACAAAAAGTGCTGGAATAGAAAGTGTTCAAAGATAAGTGTATACTTTTAATGATTCCTATATCTTGTAAGAAGATAAGAGATGTATTATACTATGGGAGATCACCTATATAAGTGTGAAGTGAGGTCGCTTCTACAAGAATTTGAGGATTAATTCTCTTAAAGCACTTATGAAACCAAGAGTTGTTCAGGGATAAATTGAACACAACCATGAGAATCTAAATGGTTAGATGAGTTATGGTGTTAGTACAATTGTTTTAATTCACACGAACGGCTAAATGGTTCAAGACATCGCGTTCACCAATTAGCTTAGTAAATTTGATTGTATTCAACTAAAGAAGGTTAAAGCCACAAGCCACCTATCTTGAAACTATAACTTGTCGCATGTACTACTTTGTTAGAGTCTGCATCTCATTTGCATTATGTTGTGCATATCAAGGAATTTTCATTCATGTGGAGGATTGTTGGAATTCGTTTAAAGAAATCAAAAATTTGGTTAAGTATAATTTTGAACAAGTGACTCGGTGTCAACTTTGAGCAAATATTCGAATTTGATCCGATGGTCAAATTATAAATGTAAATAGACCAACTTGTTCTATTCGTCGAGTAGATCGTCTTAGTATATTTGGAATCTCAAAATCAATTTCGGATGAATGAGAAATTGCGGTCCAAAGTTAGATAGAAAAGAGGATACACGGGCTGGAATATGACTATCTCTGTTGCTCGCATATCGCTCGAGCGAGAGCCTGCGACAGGCTAGTAAGATAAGCTTTGATGAAAATGTGTCACTGTCACTCGAGTGAGAAGTCAGCGACACGCTAGCGACAGCAAGAGTTGCTTCTTTTCGTAAGGTTGCGAGGTTTGGCTCGCAACACTTCGTCCACAACCCTCATACTTTATAAATAAGACCATTGGGACGTCCTTTTATTCACACCTCTTTTCGTAAGGTTACGAGGTTTGGCTCGCAACACTTCGTCCACAACCCTCATACTCTATAAATAAGACCATTGGGACGTCCTTTTATTCACACCAATGATATGCAATCATAGTATAACATTCCCTTCTCTCTCTCAACCAAATTTTGCATATATATTGCATAGAATTTTGGTTTTCTTCATTTTTGCATTAAGGAGTACATAAACCAAATTTTGGTTCATTGTTCTTGTATGTTGAAGTGTAACTCACACAAAAAGAAGTCGTTGTATCTTGGAAGTTGATTTCCATAAACCGTAGGCACCGTTGAGGGGAAAATTCGACTTAAGGACATAGTGTTCAACACTTGCCTCGACTTTGCATTCATTTGGCATTATTCACTTGAAGTTTCATTGCCATTACTCTGCCGAAATTCCAACAGAAGTTTGATAAAGATTTTACGGGCGTTTGTTTGTCACTCCATACACCATATCCATCCAACATGATCTATTTTTCATATTGCCATACTGTCATGTAAATTCTCTTTCTTCATTCAATTTTAGTGTTTCTATGTAGGAAGATGCATTCCTTGTAGTTGCACCCATATGTTTCAACCTATTTTCTTGTTGCAGGCTCAATGCCGTGTTCGACTGCAAAGAAAAAGAAGCTAAATTCTTCTTTAACATACTTTTATAAACAGCTAGACAAAAATGAGGACATTGAATCCAAGTTATTTTATGCTGCTCGAATTCATTTTTAAATCATAAAATCACCCAAAAGAATTCTGAGGCTAGATATTTTCTCTGTTTAAAGAGATAAACGAACTTTTAGCAAGCATAGTTTGATCTCAACTTTAATGGCCCATTTGATGTAGATTTTCTGAGAGTACATTTTGTGAAAATGGTATAATTTTTGGATAATGTCTGATCAAAAGTAGGAAAAAGTTATATGTCCAAGTACAAAATTATTTTATTGGGATAGCGTGTGGTTAATGAATTTGAAGAAAATTGAGTTTTAAAGAATTTCTATGATTTATATTGCCTCTCCTACAAGATGGCTGACGAGCTGAGTTTGTGATGAGCTCTAAACTATTTTTGATCGTATCATCATTTTATGATTTCAATAAATCTGAGATTCTGTAAAAGTATTATGCTAAGAGTACCTCGCGAAATTCAGCTCTAGGCTCGAGTTCAGATTCTTTAGATGAATTTCTCCCATGTTCATATATGTTTCTTGCAATTGAAAAGCTTCGTATTATAATTTTTCTCTTCTTCACCATTTCTTGATTAAGCTTTAGAGATTTTGTCACTTTTGTCAACCCATTCAGCTACTTCCCATAGGCAATGACTGCCTCAGCAAACTCCTACAACATTTTCATGACATTAAGAATATGTTGACTAGCCAATATTGGACATGATCAGATAATACTATCGACTATTTTCTAATTGATCTTACCTTATATGCAAACGGGCAACCGTGTAGTCAAATTCATCGGAATCCGCTTTCCTTATCCTCTCGGGAGGAAATTGAAGTCCCATGATGAATTTTCCCTCTTCGGGATTATAAGCATCTAGATCGTAAAAACCTTCAATCAAACCATCCGGTGTTAATGCCATAGACACAAATCTTTGTGCCAATCTCTTAACCCCTTGATGATGATAACAACTTATATTTCCCTCGTCCGGCAGTTGACTTGACCGTCGGAGTGCGAACGGTCGTCGGACCTTTTTCTCGGTCGGCGCCCTTTGCCTCCTAACGGGGTGTTTGATGTGCAGATGGTATCCACGTGGAGGGGACGTGACAGGGATTCTGTTCGACCATTTTTTGAGGTCAACAATGAATTTTCCCTCTTCGGGATTATAAGCATCTAGATCGTAAAAACCTTCAATCAAACCATCCGGTGTTAATGCCATAGACACAAATCTTTGTGCCAATCTCTTAACCCCTTGATGATGATAACTATTCACCAAAATCTTCATTTTCTCATCCTCCGAAGAATCCTTAAACCATTGATGCAAAGGGGTGTTCTCAATTACCGTAACCAAATGCCGATGCCCATCGTATTTATCGTAATCCATATGCACAACTCTCTCATTTAAGGGCAACTTACTTGTGAGTTCTTTACCAAGATCTTGATAGAGGGTACCCCCACAAGCCACATTAAGGACTTGTGACCCCTCTGCCTATACCTAAATAGGGTATGTTCCTCTCTAGACAAAGTTTTGCTAGTCTCATTTCAATTGGGTCCTTTTGCTGTGTCACTTGCTAATTTCTTCCAATTCTTCTGCTGATAAATTCGACTTCTCGGCTTTGTATAGAGATGGATCTATATCTTCTCCTTCACAAGAAGCACACCGTGAATCGGCTCGAAACTATCTAACAACATGTGGACCCCGGTCGCTCGCGGTACGATAACCGGTACTGCCCCATAACTTACTCTAAGATCAAGATGATATTCTTGTGTGCAATTCCAATGCACATCAGTTTAAAGATTGTACAAACTATCATCGGCTAAATTTAAATCAATAAATTTATCATTCTCTAACGACTTAAACTGTGAAGGCAATATTTCAACATGGAATTGGAGCTTGCGACAATCTATATATAAAAATATACACAGTTAAGCTGCTTCTTGACCGTACATTCTCCAAAAAATCCACTTTTAACAAAATATATTCTAAAATAATCTACGTCAAACATGCCCTTAATCTAACCCTCTTCTTTATGTCAATGTTCGGGTAGAGTTTGATATATATAACAAGAGAATGGGCAAGAACTTGCGTACCCACAAATCTACGAACTTGTTCTTGTGAATGGTTCGTCTGGAGACGATTAGAACACGAGGTAGAATCACTGACAGATGAGTGGCCATATCATTACATCAACAACAAAAAAAATAAAAATAAAAAAATAAAATCTTTTTTTCCTTCTAAGCAGAAAATGAAGAGAAAAAACAAAATAAATGATATGTTATATCATTAATATTTAATATAAGATGAGCAACTATGTTAATTCCTATATGTATATATTTAACAGTTAAAAATTGTTTTACAAATTCACTTAGTTAGGTAACTACACGTACAGTATAGATATGAATTGGTTGAATTGTAATGGTAATTATGTGTTAAATTATGGCTATCACTTAGGCAAGAAGTTGATCAAGAGATTAGGTGATGAGAATTAGTTTAGAATAATAAACTTTGATCAACCAAGAGTCAATACTAGACATCTAATCTTTGGCCTTGGTTTGGTTTGACTAAAAATTAAGGTTTTAGTAAATTTCGATAAAATTCGATGAAATGTATGATTGAAAAATTGATAAAAGCTGTTGATACCATAAAATTTCTGATTGAAAATTAATTTTAAAAATTGGAGCCAAATGGGAACTTGGTTCAAAATGAGTAAAGAACTTCTGTGTTATTGGAAAAAGTTATTGTTAGATTCCTATCGTTTTTCAACTCTATCTTTTATTATTGAGTAATGTTATTCATCCTCAGTGGGGATGAAAATACAGTTTATGTGGCTTTAAATGATATGTTAAATGAAATGTGAAATTAAATGATTTCACATATCATTTAATGCTACATTAACGCCACATAGACTGTATTTTCATCCACAGTGAAGATGAATAGCATTACTCTTTATTATTTCTCATAAAAACTTGAAAAACCTTACGTTGAGTCAATCTTTCTTAGCATCTTGATGAATGAATCGAATAATGAGAATAGATTAAAACACTTTCTGAGAAGGTAAAATTGAAAATTTGATATATAAAATAGAAATTTTATGAGGAAAAACTAAAAATAGTTTTTTTTTCCTTTTTTTTTTTAACTATCGTCATTCGAAGGGTAATATTGAGAAAAATTGTCCGACAAATATGCCTAGAAAATCGAGTTTATCTTAATGATTGAAAAATAAATAATTATTTTGATCTATTTTGTTTGGACATAAAAAATTTCTTTTAATAAAACAACTTGTTATTATCAAGATATTTTTGAATGAATGTTGGTAATGAAGGTGTCAACGGTGAAGCCGTTGGGCAGCTTAGACTGTGAATGAAGAAGATGCTTTCTTTTTTCTTTCCTTCTTTCCCTTTTTAATTGTTTTTTAGAACAATATAACGAATTCAGATGGAAAAAACACTAATCCACGACACTCCAAATGTTCATACATTTTTATTTAGGACCCTAATGACAAGATAGTAAACTTTGAGGAGTTAAATGGAAACTTTAAGTGAAAATATGGAGAAGTATTTGTTTAGCCAGGAAATGGTGCTAACTTTTTGCTTATAACAAAACTCGACTACGAATTAATGTCTGCAACGAAGATCGAAAGGAAGTTGTTTATCCATACTAAATTTTAAACTTTTTACAATGTATCCACGCTAATAGAACCTACAGAAAACTCCAACACGTCCAATGCAGTATGTAGAAAAATAATAGATTATACTCTCAAACTCTAATATTAGTTTACATCAACTCGAATTCCGAAAATGGAAAACTAATAAGCATATCGCGATTGATATGGAATCTTCAAGTATTGCGGGGCCAATTTGATTGGGAATTGAAAGACTCGTAATATCTAGGATTTAAATAAGAATAGTCTTACGAGCTATTAGGGCCTGTTTGATAGTGTATATTTTCTATGGAAAATGGAAAATAAATTTCATTTCCCTCCAATTTATTTGTTTGATAGGGAAAAAGTTGCCAAGAAATCATTTTCCACCAACCCAACCCACGTGACCTGTTTTCCCCAAAATTGAGGAAAAACTTTTCCCACAATTTTGGTGGGACAAGCTTTTCCAGGTGCGGCTGCTTTTTCCTTTTTTTTTTTCCTTTTCCTTTTCCTTTTTATTTTTTGGCAATTAGAACAAATTTCATAACCAATTATATAAAAAAATTTCACTTTAGTGGACAATTTCTATGTAAAACGAAGCCAAACGAACATTAAATTTTGATGAAAAAATAGTTTTCGAACAATTTTTTTTTCTTTTTGGCAATGGTAACAAATTTCATAATCAATTGTAAAAAGAAAAAATTCACTTAAATGGACAATTTCCATTTAAAATAAAGCCAAACGTGAACAAAAAAAATCCAAAATTTCAAAATTTTTCCGGGTGGAAAATTATACCAATCAAACACACTTAATTAACAATTCCCTACAAAACAATTTTTAGGCAATTAGGTGGTGTTCTCTTTGGCTGTTTTGTGTCGTTTTCTCTTTTCGAACTCACTCAATCAAGTGACGTACTGTAATTTTTTATACAAGTCCCCAAAATAGCATTTTTGATTATTCTCTTTANTTCTCTTTGGCTGTTTTGTGTCGTTTTCTCTTTTCGAACTCACTAAAACAAGTGACGTACTGTAATTTTTTATACAAGTCCCCAAAATAGCATTTTTGATTATTCTCTTTACTATAGATCTTTTTGGATCAATACTTTTCATTCGCTAATAATTAATCAAGAAGCCATACATTTTGATGCTAGCCAAACAGCTCAAATGGGACAAGTTAGAGATCAAATTGCTACACAAATGTGGAATGACTACTCATGACGTCGTACATGACTTCGTGGATTTATTTTGTATGTAGTTCAGTATCTGCTTATTTTGTCATGACACGTAAACTTCTAATCGTATCGATTGAACTGTTTCATCAAATATAATTTAGGTTGTTTTGTTAATATCTTGAAAAAAATTTTGACGTTTCACAAATTTTAAATTGTATATGTTATTTAATACTATATTATCATTAAACAATTAAAATTTATTGAATAATAATTTTTTTTGAATAAAATATTATTAAAAAAATTCTCAAAATTTCAAAATAAACGCGTTTTCCATTTTTATGTTTTTGGAAATAGTTTTTCAGAATGGTGAAAAGAATGCACTTTCAGAAATTTCAAAACAGACACTCAAAACACAAAACATAAAACGAATTCAAAACTCAAAACACAAAATTGAAACACAAAGAGAACGGCCTCTTACTTCCCTGAAATTCATTTTCTTTCCACCCATTTTCTACCATTACAATCAAACGGACACTTAAAAGTAATTTCTAGGGTATGGGTAATAAGGGGATGAGAGTTTTTTTTTTTTTTAGACAAAAACATTGAAGGGAACCCAAGTGTTATAAGTGGTAAAGTTAAAAGGACCGAAAGTGAAAGTTTCCCTAAACCCTAACCCCAAATTCCCAGCTTCTTCAAGCTCTAGTTACATCTCTCTGGCTCTACCAAATTCCCGGCGCGCAGCCTCTTCTATTCTGTGAAATGGACGAGATGATTGTCTCAGCGAAAAAAGAGGTTTTTTTTTTTCTTCTTTTTATGCTTGATTTTATTTTTCGGCATCCACTGATGCTTCCTATACAAAATATATAGTACTTCGAATCTCTAAGATTAATTTTGGGCTTCGCTGTGTTTGATTGGAGTAGACCATAGTTTTATAATTATACTAGTTTTTGATTCAAAATCGCATATTTCGGTAAAATCAGCTCATATTTTGCTATTGAAAAAGTTAAAATGAGTTTAAGAATATGGGTAGTGAATTTGGCATCATAAAAATTTGATTTTTCAAAAATGTTTTGTGAGGTAGATTACGAGTCATTGACAACTGTATTAACTATCATACTTTCTAATCAGACGCTGATGTTTACATGGTTTATTTTTTCTATTAATGTGATTAGGTGCTTATTGAAATGGTGAAATTGGCACAAAAGCGAGGAATGATGGGTAGTAAAGGAGGCTGGAAAGATTTTTTAAAATTTTATGACAAGAAGTTTGGTACAAGCTTGAGTGACCCTGCTCGAAGGTCCGTTGAGTCATTGGTGGCATTTTTGAAAACTTTTAGCCAAGAGAATGATTTGAAGGTAAACTCTAGCATCAACTATCTTTCCCCATCCTTGTTCCTCCTGACTGGAAAAAAAAAAGCATTGATAAGTAAATAGATGCTTCTGGTATGATGAACCCTCATGTATTGTTTGCAGTTTTTCAATAAAGTGTTGCAATGTCACTTGAACCGTGAGGCTGTGGAGAAATTTAAAATGACTTCGCCAGATAACGAAACACCTGAACAGGTTTTGGTTGGATAATTCTCACACTTTTTATTTTGTAATAGTTGAAAGGTTGCTACTATTGAAAACATTTTGTGTTGATCTTTATTTGTGAGGTATGCAGCTACTAGCTTGTGTTAACGTCCATTGACATTTACCATTCCTTGCTTTTCACCATACCGTCGGTGGTTCTTACTAAATTGTTTTTGTGGCATTGCAGAAGCTGGTCAGTTTGACTTTAAGGCATCCTCAGTACCCAATTGATTACTCTTTACCATCATATGATGAGGTTTGTTCTTGAAATTTGTAGCATTTCTCCCCCTTTTTTTGTCGTCGTCGTGGTCGTCGTCGTCTTCATATTCAGGACCTAAATAGGTTCCTCCATGTGCCATTGCTTGGATTGTTGCCTTTATTATAAAAAAGTTCAAATAAATATTATCTCTGGTTGACTAAAGCTACAACTTGGCATTTCATGGATTGCTGGGCTCTAATTGTGAGTTGCATTGTGAAACGAATTTATGAACAATTGTAAGGTTTTTATTTTTATTCATATGAATAAGAGAACTGAAAAAGTATTTTTACAGCCTTGCATATTGGGTGGTACGTTGTTTTAGTTTTGCCATTGGCCTTGTTGGTGATTGTGACGATTTTCCATTGAACTGTAAATATACATTCATTCATTTGGCTTGCCCTCTCATTATCTTTTTTGACTGCTTGAGCAGGATTGGTTGGTCGTTAAGTGCAGTAAAAAGTCCATGGCCATGAAGTCAACAATAATGGTTGCCATTGATTGTGAGATGGTTCTCTGTGAAGATGGCACCGAAGCTTTAGTGAGGGTATGCGCTGTAGACCGCAATTTACAGGTATTATGCTAACACACTTTGTGCCAAAAATATGTATCAACCCTCAGCCCTTTCGCTTTTGTAGACTATTTCTGCACTTCTGATCATCTGCGGTATCACACGTGCAGTGTCATCTAATGTTTTGTAAATACCTTAAAAACATTTCCTCTTCCAGGTTAAACTTGATGCATTTGTGAACCCCAATAAAGCAATTGCAGATTATCGAACCGAGATAACTGGAATCTCGGCAAAAGATTTAGATGGAGTAACTTGTTCAATGGCAGATGTACAGGTATTTTTGTTGGATATTCAAGTTATCTCTCTTTCTCTCTCTCAACTCTTCTATGGACGTTGCAGAAATCAATGAAGAAGTTTTTATCACATGGAACAATTTTAGTTGGCCACAGTCTGAGCAATGATCTTCAAGGTTACTTCTGCAACTTGACATTTATTTCTTCTGTATATTAGTTAGCATGTAAGCCACTTTTGATTAATGATTTTCATTTACTCTTTTGGTTGAGTTGCTCTTGAAAAGTATTACGATGATAAATTTTTTTCCTAAGTTGTTTCTGTTTCTTATTTTCTTCTTCTTCTTCTTATTTTTTTAATTCTAATAGTTGTTTTTCTGTTTCTTTTTGCAGCACTGAAGATAGATTACACTAGAGTAATCGACACATCTTACGTCTTCAAATATTCGAATAGACCTGCTAACAAAAAGCCTTCATTGAGTTCATTGTGCAAGGTATGATTTTGACAAAAAGCCTTCTCTGAATTTGTTGTGTACTACGAGATTTTTCTCATGTGTTCCGTTTAGAAAAATTAATTTTCTTCCCCATTGATTTGTCAAATGAATTTGTAATCTCTCATTCTCTCTCTGTCTAAACGATAAATCTCTATTGCCCTCTTTACATATCTTTGTAAGTGATGCACTGCCATCACGAGCTGGTAGCAGTCATGGCTTGTTTGCTAATACCTTGTGTGGTTTGGTAGGCTGTGTTAGGTTATGAGCTTCGGAAAGAGGGGAGTCCACATAACTGTCTAGACGATGCCTGTGCTGCAATGAAACTTGTTCTAGCTAGATTTGAGCACGCAGCTGATGGTGTTATTCCCGAGGAGGTAACCTATAATAATCACTGTTATTTTTGCACTACAAACAGAGTTGATATATATATATATTAATAGCATCTTTGATTTAGGTGAAAGATGTAGATACAGCCAAACTGCTGCTTCACAGGATTCCGATTAATATTTCTGCCAAGGATTTAAAGATTATTATTCCGGGAAACTTTGAGATTGAAGTGAAGGTTAGTTCATAAATTCCTTAACTAAAAACTCAATTGATGCTACACATTTGCTCTATGAATGCAAAATATTGTTGACCACTATAGTTTTTAGTGTGCTAGATAACAAAACATTCAAGGATGCACGACTGTCTTGATTTCTTTGATTCTGGAATTGGATCTTTCCGCCTAACACTTCTCACTTCCTTGTCCATCCAAATAGAAGCCAATAAGTTTTTAGCTTTTCAACTCATTACGGCTAGTAGGGATATTTTTCTCTTACAAGTAACTACCTTTTCTTATCCGGGTGAATTCTTTGACTAGACAAGCTGTGTTTCAGATTTAAGATGTAGTAAAGTGCTGAGTAATTATCAAGTATGTGGCTTCATTAAATTAGAGAATACCCAATGAATGTGGTTTTTGATCAGTTAAATGCTCCTTTGACTGGTAAATGGTAATTTTCCATTTTGCCCTGCTTTACTCGTTGTTGTCCTTTGCTTATTCCCATCGTGTTTTCCACTGCTTCAAATAATTTGATGGCAATCCAAGGGATGTCACATAATATGTATAAAATGTATATATGCTTTCTTGTATGCATATAGACATAAAAGTATTCTCAGTGCAAAGCAAAAATCTAAAGGAACTGACAATTTAGAAAGAAAAGAAACCAAGAAAAGTGGTAGCCAGTTCTCCTTGCTACCTCTAATCATGATGAATTGAAAGGCGAAATTCCCATTTTTACACTATTATTTTTTCCTGTTGTGATATATGGCTTGAGATTGAACCAACAGTTGTCTTGATCCCAACACATATGGAACAGCTGATAATTAAGCATGTAAGACATGACCACGCTAAGCTGCCTACTTACTTTTCTTTTTACACAAGTTTACGCAAAATTACGAGAATCACCTAGTGACTTTTCCTGGATGATTTCAAGACATACTATATCTATGGAAGTAGCTACTCTTGCTTGCAATCTTGTTCCTGTTTCAGATTTTACCATGATATTTATTAGTTGGTGGGTGGTAAATTGTGAACGAGCACTTGATATAACAATTCAAAAATCCAATTATTGCTTTATCCTCAGGCTGCTTTGGAAGGAGTTGACATGATACACACCAAAAAAAAAAAAAAAAGAAGTGAATTACACTTTAGCCTTAATGCCTCAGTACTTGACGACTTTTAAATAGTATGTATGCCTGATTCTCTCCTTGTTCATCGAATTGAAGAAGTTCAAAGTTCTTAGAAGCATAATGCTGTGTCGAAAGCTGACTTTTGATTATGATAGTGAGTCAAGCTGTTCTATTATCTTAATGTACATTAAAATTTAATTTAATTTTCTTTCCTTTTTTATGCCGTGTGTTTCTGTTTAGAATATGTTATTTTTCATGCCTGAGCTCCTTGTCACTCAATGCTTGTTTCTGTTATTTTCTGCAGACAGGCAAAAAAGTTCGAGATATATATTCTGCATTTGCGATTTTTGAAAATCAGCAAGAAGCCAGTGAAACATTTGATAATCTTCAAGGTGACCTAGAGAAGGTGTGTAATTTTCTCTGTTCTTTGTACTCTGTTCTGTATAAAGTTGGCCTGTGCACGCCATGTTCCGTTCCCCTCCAGAAACAACCATTAAGTTTGTCCCATCCCCAATGCTATTCTTACTCTAATTTAATTAAGACATTTAGGGGCAACTATTTCTCTTATTGGCATGGCTATTATATATATTGATCTACTCTTTACTAGGACTCCTCTGGACGACCGCAGAAACGATTCACCTTTGAGCTCAGTACAGGGATGCCGGCTAGTTTTTATGTTTGTAAGATGGCCCATGATGATTCTGTTGGTCAAAATACTGCAACGAATAAGAGGTCCTTTGAAGATGAGAACAACTTGAGCACACTGAAGAAGTCAAGGAAAGATCAGATTTGTGAACAGCCTGAGGAGCTGGATTCAAGCTCAAATCAGTCGGAAGAGATTGGAAGATTGAAGCAAGAGCTAAGACAAAGAGATGAGGAAATATCAAACTTGAACAAAATAATAGTCGCGCTTGCTAGGAAACAAGGATTACTCTGAACATACTCAGGAGCACAAGCACGACCTTCTTGCCAAGCCAGATTCGATGCTTTTCAAAAGCGCAGGAGAGCTGGCTATTAAGAACATCTGGCGCTTGCTTTTTGGAGCTTTGGTACCACAACAAGAAATGGAGAATTGAACCGATACATTGTGGAATAGCTGGAGATGGTGGAAATGCATTCTGACAGTATTTATTTGGATCATCATTTCTGTTGTAGACTTCTTGTCGATACTATATGCTAATGCATAATCTCATTATTTTGTGACAATATTGGTGCATCTTGTTCTCTTTTGAAGTTATTACAGCATCTAATGTTCTATTTTTCAATAATTTGCCTCTTCTCCTAGTTTAGTGCTGCATTTTTGTGACTGAGGCGATGATACATAGCTCGAGCAACATGAAATAGGGAAATCTGAGCCTTTCGATACCATCAAATAGAAAATTTGAGGAGTTTAAACTGTGTGGGTTAAGAGCTGCTTCTCCTTTCCCATTTTGAAGTAGGAAAAACCCAGCAATTTTATCAAATTTATTTAAACTCAGTATTCAATTCATACTTTTTTCTTAGTATCTATACTGTTGCAAATTTCATCCATCAGAAGTTGATAAGGTATGTAAGATTCTTTAAGACTTAAAGTCCAAAAGCTTGTACGTTTGTTTATATTTTCATATTTATTCGATGTATGATTTATACATTAATATGTCTTGTAAGATAGTGACTCGTTTGATAATATCAAACTTGGAATTCGAAGCTCATTTTTGAGTTCTAATCAAATTGAATAGCTCGTTGGAGTTTACATGACTCTAATACTATATTAAGATTTGTTATTCTATCTTAAAATGTCAACTTTTTTTAAGAGAAGTAATTCAAACACTTGTCTGTTGATTTATATTTTCGTATGTATTTGATGTGCAATTTATTCCTCGACAAGATTAATTAATTCACCAAGTATTAATTTACAATGATTTTTTTTGTACAAATTCATAAAATATTTGCATTTACGATCTATTATATAATTATCTTCGCAGATTGAGACAAATATTTATAAAAAATAAAATATCTTGACTATTCACCTAATCTGATACGCGCTCACTTGGATTTGTCCTATTGTTGTTAAAATAAATAAAAACTATCAGTAATGTAGTTTTTTTTTTTAATTAATTGACTGAACAATTTAAATTAAAACCATTGAGAAACAAAAAATTGCTCGTATTATTTCTTGTGTGCAGCATTTGTAAACTTGTAAGCTTATGGGAAATTAGTTTATACAAAATCAATGATTTTTTGATTGTCGAGAGAGGCTAGCAAAATGCTCAGTTCTGTTCTAATCACTTCGATTTTAGCCAAACCTGCCACCTCATGTGTCAAAGTCGAAAGATTGTTCTTCCTTGTCCGCTCTCTTTTTCTAATTAGAAAAGTAAATACTTGAGTTTGAGAAGCTTCTGGTCTAGTAGGTCTACAAAACTCGCAACACTAGATTTTGAAATAGAAGGTTGAATGGAGGAAAGGGGATGGACGAAAGTTATGGTTCGATAACCTCAGCTCAAGGTAGGCGACAAAGAGAAGAAAGGTATATCAACGTGCATCTATTACTATATTTATGAGATACCATAGTCTTCGTTCGAAAACGATGACAAATAAAAATATAGTTGATTGGAAACGTCGAGTGCCAAAGTCAGTAGACGATAATTGCTAATATTTCACTTTCTTAAGAGTCTTATTTTCAGGACCACAACAATTGTGACTGGATTCTAATGACAAAAGAAAAATGTCAGATTTTATAGCAAATGATTTTAGACAAATAATTTATTTTAAGTACTAAACACCAATGTCTGAATCAACAGCAATTTCATCACACACAGAAATGGATGCAGAGAAATTCAAAGAGCCTTTTTCTACATACCATATGCTTGGAGGTGATGATACTCATAGTTATGCTCAAAATTCGGAATACCAGGTAATCTTTCGTTGCAAAACTTGCCCGGTTACTCGTATAATTTTTCGATGCTTGCACTGCAAGTTAAAGAAATAAATTCATGTTAATCATACGAAATTATGGCATGTTTGGTAGTGACAACAGGATAGCTTTAGGCGGGTTTAAGTTGTCCGTTAAAATGTTTAGTCAGTTCTAGACATCCAGTATTACGTATCAGATGTGTACTTAGAACATTAGATTTTACGCATTTTTAATACTGATCCATCATGGGGATTTTTGTTTTGCAGAAACAGTTAGTTGTATCAGCAGAGGAATTGATATGTAAACTCATAGACAAGCATCTTGACATCGAAAAACCTTCCTTTGATCCGAATAAGACATTCCGAATTGCAGATTTCGGGTGTTCAATTGGTCCCAACACGTTTTTCGCCATAGAAAACATCATGAAAGGTGTCGAAAACAAATATAAATCCAACATAAAAAATCCTCGGATCCCAGAATACCACGTGTTCTTCAACGACCATATTGACAATGATTTCAATACTCTCTTCCGAAACATTCCGACCTCAAGGAAGTATTTCCTGGCAGGAGTGCCCGGTTCATTCCATGGTCGCCTTTTTCCTAATACGACGCTACATTTTGCACACTGCTCCACAGCACTCCACTGGCTGTCAAGAATTCCAAAAGAGGTTACTGAAGTGAATTCGACTGCATTTAATAAAGGAAGAATTCACTACGGTGGAGCTGCGAAAGAAGTTAAAGATGCATATTCGACTCAATATAGGAAGGATATGGACAGTTTTTTGACTGCTAGAGCACAAGAGCTTGTACGAGGAGGGCTAATGGTACTTGTAATACTTGGTTTTCCTGATGGAGTGCCTCCTTCAGAGTCTAGTATAGGAATTGGATTCAACATTCTCGGATCCTGCCTCGAAGACATGGCCCGAATGGTAAGGACGTTATCGAACCCTTTTCACGATAAACTTTGGGTCGACTAATATGAATCTTTTTCCATCTCCTTGTGAGGCACGTGTGGTGCAAAATATTAGACATGAATAAGTAGTACCGTCGAATACTGTCTAATCTACCTTACTGAATATGTCATTTTATGAAAAAAATTCTCGATTATTTAGTTGGTGTTTTAATTTTATGGCACTAAACTGAGAATTCCATTGCAGGGAAAAATTACAGAAGAACAGGTGGATTCATTTAACTTGCCATTTTACTATCCATCTCCATCAGAGTTGAAGGCATTGATAGAGGAAAATGGCTCTTTTACTCTTGAAAGAATTGAAAGATTGATTTCACCTATGAAAATTGAAAAACCAAACCTTAATATTATCATTAAGGTTTGTGTTTCTCACTTAAGAGCTGTAATTGGAGGAGTTATTGAGGAACATTTTGGGAATGAAATAGTGGAGGAATTGTTCCAACTTCATATGAAGAAACTTGACGAGAATCCCATGATGTTTGATGAGAAATATAGGAAAGAAGCTAATTATTTTTTGTTCCTAAAGCAAAAGAGTCATCTATAATTAAGAGGAAGAAGGATTTCTCAAGAGTGGATTATGTCTCTATGCAAGCCTGTTTATTGAAATATTGTTATGAAGGGTGTGTTTTGTGAATATGTTACTTGTGAAAAACTACGTCTACACTGTTATGATCTTTGCTCTTGGCTGCTTGTTTAATAAGTTGGAATGTACAATTTTCGAAGTGTTTTACGTATGGTATATGATCTTTATGTCTTTTTCACATGCGGAAAAGATGTCAAAAGAAGATATACTTTTTTTTTCACGAACCCAAAACTATTGTGTAAGTTAAAATCTTATAGTTGTCACCTTTCATCAATCTTTTTCAAATTAATTTGAATCAAATTTCAACGATTTTGGTCGGAAATACAAAAATTAAGGACCACATGAACTAAAGAGAATTTGGTTAAAAAGCCTAATCAACCGTATTTTTTTGTGTAAAAGGTTTTCATTCTATAATTTACTTCATTATATGTTAAAATTCTTAATTACCCTTTACTTGAAATGTCCAAAATGACACACTGAAATCTAACTTTCAAAATCCTAAATTCCCACTTTCATTTCCCATTTTTATTTCAACTTTTAAAAAATCCACTATCAACACTTAATTTTTTTTTTTCATCTTCTTTCTTAGGATTATCTCCAAAAATTAATTGCATTAATCAATTATATTTTTCAACAAAATAACAACAACAACAAAGGCTGCATATAGTGTTCTTGTTGAGGCTGGAACCCTTGTTCTATGATGTGCTCCCAAGATTGGCTCAAGTCGTGTTTCTACTGAACCCGTTTTTCTTAATGGTGCACTTATTATGAGATGGTGACACGTGGTTTATTTCTGGCCCATAGATTATTGCTTTGATGATGTGAGATATATATACTCGTACAGTTGAAGATATTTTCACTTGGTTCTGCCTTTTGAGCTCTTCGTCTTTTGGGTTCTTCTGAGAGTTCTCCTTTTCTATGAGATTAGGGTTTGGTCCTTCGTGTTATTCATCTCTTATGATGAACTTGTAAACTGAGATCATATTAGTTGTTAGCCTCTATAATATGTTATCTGAGTGACTGCTGTGAGAATAAGGGTTTTCTTGTAATCGTGATTTCAGTCGGCTGTTGTGTGGTTACTTTTGTGATTCTTTTTAGATCTGCAGTTCAGTGTGAAAGCGATACGTGTTCTATGCTTTTCTCTTGTGTTTGGAAGAACTATTTTTAACTTCTTGTCATTTTGGGCTTATTAGTGCAACCGAGCGAATATCCATTATTTGGATACTCAACAGGGAATGTAGGCGTTAGATTTGGTTGTCGAACCTTCGGAGCTTAGGCCAAAACAATTCTTTGTGTTCTATCTTTACTTTTCTGCAAAGTTTACTTTATGATCTGTTGATATTGTTGGAATCTTGTTTAATATCGAGTGTTTTGGGTCTTTTCAGTGATATCGGTGTTGAGAATTTACTTAATCATGCACAGCGGAATTAAAATAATTTTTCAATTCCCACCACGGATCTGCTTTGTGTTTAGATAGAAACTGTGTTGAGAATAATAGTTTTGATGAATTTTGCAAACTCTTTTGTTGATTCTCGAACTCCAA
>CAIGRM010279258.1:0-10921 GCA_903798335.1 Fraxinus albicans
TTTGCTTATTTTCTTCAATCTCACCAATCTACATCACAAAATCGAAACACATATAAAAACACTCTAAAACTTTCTCAAGGATTACAAAATAATGTATTAAGTGGCATAAATATCATGAGTGTTGAGCACTCATAAGAGACTAAGGTTAGGACCTTTATAAGTGATCTTGAGAAGTCTACTAGAAGCCTTAGTGTGTTAAATGTTGTGAATGAATCTTTGGAGACTAAGGTTAAGACTCTTATTAGCGAACTTGAGAAGTCCAACACTCAACTTCTTGCCTTCTCTAGTTGTTCTAAGAAACTTGATAACGTTTTAGGGATGAACTTGTTTGCTGGAAATAGTGGAGAACTAGGCTATGATAACCCTAATCCTCATGCTGCTAGTACTTTTAAGAACAAGGGTATCTTGGGACAGAAGCCTACTAGACATCAAAAGACCAACCAACCCAGAAATCAATATGAGCAACCACATAGATTTTGACCTAGTTTTGTACCTACCAATCACAATTGTAGTAAGTTAAGACACATAATGCATAGGTGTCACAAAAATTTGAGTAGAGATAGAAGTCAAAATATATCTAGCCGAGTTGACTTTTTTACTAATCAAGTTAGTCACTTGATCGAGCTGATGACACAGTCAGCTAGGATTAGTTATTCTTCTAAGAAAGTCGGATTTAACGAGAGTGATATGAGAGATTATGAATTTTATTATGGTGCTCATGAAGGTAAGAACATTGGTGTACCTCAATGAGTAGGTATTTTGGTGCATGTATCAACATTATTCATGATTTCTATATATTCATGCATGCACACACGTTCCTTGTAAATTGGAAGTTTCATTTATTTTCCTTATTAATTTTTTTTTAAAAAAAGAATTTTTTTATTGGACAATGAGATCAAGTATTAGTCTTTTTTATGAATAGTAAATAAATTTTTCATTAAGTTTATTTAGAATTTGTTCAGAGTACTTGGTATATAGGTTATTGCATGTATCATGTGCACTGCATACATTAAGCTCGTGTGAGTAGGTTTTGATAGTGGGTTGACTTTAAATATAGAATAACCTTTAAACTAATTGATCTAAGCTCTTGTACATTTTTCTTGAAAGAAAAATATTATTGAGCTTGAAAAAGAAATTTATGAATTATACGAAAACATTTGGAGTTATATCTTATACTTTTCTTTATAGCCTTTATGATTTGAGCAATTAAACATGCTAGGGTCTCTTAAAGTCCTGTACACTATGGTCATTTGACTTGGAGTCATCAACCTAAAGTTCATTACATAGGTTACTTAGAAGGCTTAATAAAGTAAAGTCTGCACTTGAGATGAAAAAAAAAAGACAGAAAAAAGTATGTGTGCTTATTGATAGGGGGAGAAAAAAAGTTATATATTGAAAAGTCAATATAAGATTTTTATTTAAAAGGCCCTATTTGCACCGTGGTCAACTTTCATAATTTGAAGAATATAGCATATGATTTCTCATTAATTTAAGGTTTTGAGACTTGCTTACAAGAGTTTAGTGGCACTTTTCACATATAAATAATTTATATAATTTATTCCATATAGGTTTACAATAAGTTATGTGGAAAAAGTTTACCATTTATGAATTATACACGTATAAGTAAGCAAATAACCGTTTATGATGATACATATAAATATCCATGAAAAATAAAAATAGTTGTCTTAAAAAGGAAAATTTTTATTCTCCCATTGCATGTTTTGCACAATTTTGCATAATTGTACATGAGCAAATTTTTTTAACTCATTCTTCTCTATGCTTTTCATGATTATTTCTAGTTTTTCCTTTGTTATTCATGACAAAAAGGGAGAGAGAGACTACTATTTATTTTAGGGAGTTGATTTTATGAGTTAGGGGAGAATTTTAAAAAAATAGTGGAAATTTTGGAATTTTATTATTAATATTGTGATGTGTTTTGTCAATATTGATATTAAAATTCTGTGGTTTATTTATAAGTTTGTAATTCACATGATATTGCATGCTTCGTTGTTACACATATTTTATTATGTTGTTTTATATAACTTATTAATATGATTGTATTTATTTTCATTTTCTCTTATTTTTCACGTGATATTGTGGTTTCCATGTGTTTGAGGAATCAAGTTGACAAATTGTTAGATGAAGTTTGGGAAGAGTCCAGTGGGTAGATTATATTGGACTTTTGACTTTGAAATAAATGATTTTTTTCACAGAATGTCAAATTGGGAGATTGTTAAGTCTAAAATTGTAATTGACAATTTCCTAAGTCAAAATTATATTTTAATTGAATTGTATTAGGTATTAATTGAGATGTAATCAAAGACAAAATGGCATAATAAAGTTCAAGTTATTGTAAAAATAGTTTAGGGATGACAGAGTTCAAGAAGAAGTCAAAGAAATCAAAGAAGATAATCAAGATTCGGACTTGAAGAAGTTGATATCGAGGACCCTTTTCCGCTAGCCTACCGCCCTACAGGCGCTCGAGTGGCAAAAGCAATGAGTACACATCCCGCCTAGTGCTATCCTAGCACTCGAGCGGCGGTGCGACGGCCAGAATCCCTATTTGGTTTAAACACTTATTATGGTGTTGAATCATAATTATTCTGTAGAGATCATTCATTTGAATATCTAAAACACTTTCATCGATTTCCTGATTCAACCACCATATTATTTGACTAATAGACTCATCCAAATTTAGATTTATTGATCGAGATATAAACATTCTACATACACGGCAAATCAAAACACGATATTTTTTAATCAAACACCAAACATTCTTTCGCCAATTAGCCTTCCGAGTTATTGGAGTTATGGTAAAATGCGCTTGGAATTCCGGCGCTAAAGAACGAGGTTCGTTGTTGGAGGTCTATAGGAGATAAACAACGAAGGTAAGAGGAAACTAAGGGTTAGTCGAGTCTGTAAGTCTCATTGCCTATAATGGTTTGTTGATTGGTAAAGTACCCGAAGTTTTTGATCTTTTGCGAAGGGTTTTCTTCATGATCA
The DNA here is from genome assembly GCA_903798335.1 of Fraxinus albicans. Classification (NCBI taxonomy): domain Eukaryota; kingdom Viridiplantae; phylum Streptophyta; class Magnoliopsida; order Lamiales; family Oleaceae; genus Fraxinus; species Fraxinus albicans. The sequence goes on from CAIGRM010279258.1 coordinate 3,004, forward strand.
TATTGATGTTATTTACTACTTTTGATTTACAAAATATGGTATTCAAATTTAGAATAAATTGAATTGGTTGACCTAAAAACAATTAAAAGTGACTTATAGCTTTTAATAGCGTAATTTCGTATGCTGGGTCTAAATATTCGGTAAATTTGAACTTTCAGTCTTCATGAATTGCTAATTATTTAGAGCAAGTTTCACAATGTTGTCTTTCAAATTAAGTCAACTTCTTTTCACTTTCTGAAAACCTACATGGAGTTACTTTTCCTCTTGTGGAAGCATACTCGAAGTTATTTTAGCAGCGTTTAAATTATTAGTCCATGAGAAATTTTGATGGTTCCTCTAACTTGAATTGTATGTATATGAATAAAGGTGGTTGTCTTGGTACTACTAGTTCTGCACATAATTTAAATGTTCATTTGACAGGATTGCATAAAGGACGTTCTACATTATTTTGATTTTCTCCACATAATTCGCATAGTAAAATGGGAATGTTGAATTCGTTTACTGGGTAGGTCATAGATTAGCTATCCACCTTTATTTAGTCAAGTGACTTGTGCATCGATAGCTGAAAGAGTATCAATTCAACGAATACATTTAGCTCTTTTTTAAGCAAAACACTATTAAAGTCTAGGTATAATTTTTAGTTGTCCTCCTAAACTCTCAACCCCGGGGGAGAGGAGGGGAGGGGATGGGGGAAAGTTTGAATTCTCAACACTGTTTTATATGTATTGAAAGGAAGTACAGGGGGGGCCCCCTTACAAGAAAACACAAATTAAGTACATTGAGGCAATCTTTTTACTGAAATTTATTTTAGTATTGAAAATTTAAATTATTTCAAACAATTACCTCCATTTTTAAAGACTCACTTTTTCCAAATTCATTTTTAACTGCACAATTATGGGACCCACGATTTTTGTAAACTTTTCAACCACACATTTTCTTTTTGTTTGGACAACAATCTAAGGTGGCAATAGCATGAATCTTGCATCCCTTCCATCAACCTACCCCAACCCCCAAATCTCTCTCTCTCTCTCGCACACAAATACTCTCCAGACTCTCTCTATAAATTAATCACAGGCTATATATATAAGCATCCCTTCCATCAACCTACCCCCAACCCCAAAATATCTCTCTATCATTTGCACACACCCTCTATCTCTCTCTCTCTCGCACACAAATACTCTCCAGACTCTCTCTATAAATTAACCACAGACTATATATATATATATGTATAGACATACAGGATTTTGAAATGAAGAAATTTTTATTTGATATTCAAAATTTGAAATTAGAAGACTGAAAATTTTGAATACAAAGAAAATTTTAAAATTACAAGGATAATCTAAAGGTATCTTGAAGCTGATTTAACTCCCTCTAAATCACCTCTCCTTAGTCTTCTGCCTCTTTTATAGCTGAGACTTCAAACTTCAAAACATCTTGAATTTGGTTAAATAATCTTGAAGGACGATACAGGGAGCAACAATAACTGTCTTGATTGTCTGCCATGCTTTGAATAATTATGTCCTCACCCAGATTTTTGAATTATAGACTTCTACTTTTTAAAGTGATTTTAATAAAGTTTTTTGTCCTGATTAGAGTGTCTGCAGAGGGAGCAGGAATAACTTGTTTTGTGGCATACACATTTTGTAAAGTAAATGCTTTGATCTTTGAACCCTGTAGTTTCTCAATTCATCAAGAAAACTGAGTCCTTATAGTCATTTTGAAGGGGTATTTCTTTGAGTTTCCTTTTGAGTTTTTTCTTTGATCAAATCATCAATATGATCTAGACCAAAGCACATAACTTCATTGCTTTGTTCGCAGTCTGTTAAATCGAACTGAGAAGAACTGTCATCATTGTCATCCTTTGAATCTGATCTTTTTGTGGAAGCTTTGGCTAGAGAAGCAATTCTCTCAGAAATTGCTTGTAATTCTTCTGGAGTTTTGCACTGGTTAAACATAGCCATAAGCCTTGATTTCTCAGCAAAAAAGTCAGTGTGTTTTTCAAGCTCTTCTTTGACAATTTTGGCATATCGACATTTTTCTGTTCTTAAATCTACAAATTAACTGCCTTAGGTCAATAATATGTTTCATGGAATTTTGACCACCATTTGGTTTTTAGTCTCCGAACTAGTCGTTTGACATTATATTCAGAGCTACGTTTTTGAATAATCCGATAGTCCCAGCAGAATATCCACAACACTTTGAAATTATGAGCAAATTGAAATAAAACATTTTCTTGAGGCTTCAAAAAGGGTTTTGCCTCTTTTTAGAAGAATTAGAACGTTTGATGAGTAAGATCGGGTAAAATAGTCTCATCAAGACCAAAATGTTCTAAACAATTTTGGACCCATTTTGGAAAAGTTGAAAAACAATTTTGATTGAAAAGAATGAACCAAGAGTGTGTTTCTGGTCTAAAATAGAAAAAAATTAAACCAAACCTCTTTTTAACAAAATAATTGAAAATAGATTCAAATGAATTGTCTTTTGAGAGACGCATCCGCTTCTCCTTCCATGGGTCCTGTCCTCAATCTTCATATGACAATACCCTTTGAATTGAATTTTTTTAAAAATCAATATGATTTTTTCTTTTGATGATTTGGTGTATGTGTTTTCGATCCTAACTTTATAAGAGCGGCTTAATAATAAATTTTAGATTTTTTGATATGTTTTGTCATGAAGTGGAATTTTTTTGGTAAGATGTTGTCAAGACATTCTTCAAGAGAAAAATATCTATTATTCCAAGATGTTTCCATCTCGAAAATGGGAATTTGAATAGATTTGGTAAAGTATTGAAAGGACGGAGGATTGATATGATAATTTTCAGATCCTATTTGAAGGGTTTTTTTGAAATTTGAAAGTTTTTCTTCTCAGGATTTTTTACTGAGTAGTTTGTAAAGATCGGGTTTTTGAGGCTAATGTGGTTTTTTGAGTAGTAGAAGCATTGTGCTCTACATATTTTGATCCCTGAAATGAATGTTGAATGTAATCATTGATTGAAAGAAAGAGACTAATGATTTTTTTCCTTCTTTTTTGAGGAAGAAGAATCCATATTGAAATTTTCATTTTGAAGAGTTTACTCAATTTGAAGATATCTCTAATAGTTTTCATAGTTTTCTCTCTTTGTTTGTAAGAACTCTCTTGTGAGGAAGTCTGCAAGAAATTTGATGATCCTTGTAGAAAAAAATGTTGGAAACAAGGTTTTTACGTCTTTTTGCAAGACGTCATTTGAAGCTTTACAGTTTGTCTTTAAAACAAAATTTTTATTGATCAAGTCATCTTGAAATTTTGAAATGCATAAAACAGTTGATAACATTTCTTCTTTGATAGTTGAATAATTCTTTTGAGGCCAGTCCATACTCCAGAATGAAATCTTACTAGATGTTCATGACTAAATTTGTCAGGGATTTGTTTGAGGGAACAACCAAAACCAATACAGAGGCATCATTTTCGACAATAATTGAAGTAGTGGGGTCTAAGGTTGATAGACATGGTATACTTTTGATAGCTTTTCTAACTTTTTGTACAGCCACAATATGCTCGTGACTCCATGGGACCGGGTTATTTTGAAATCTCTTGAAAAGAGGGGTGCACATGATTCTTATCTATTTAATAAAGTCTTCTAAGTAATTGACAAAACCTACAAATCTTTGAAGGCTATTTTTATCTGAGATTTCGTCCTAAAATTTATCGGTAAAATCTAGACTTCCTTGAATGAGTAGTTCCTAAATAGATATTATGCCCTAAGAACCTAATGCATGTTTGACATAAAACAACTTTTTTAGCATAAACTGCTAAACCATTATTTTTTATGACAAGAATGAATGTATTGAGATGCTTGATGTAATTGCCTCTAATTTTTTTTTCATGCAACTTATGGCACAAAATATCTTTTAATGTTGAATAGACACACCATTTGGATTAAAAAGGTGCCAGAAAATAAAACTACCAATGTTTAAAATTGATTCACTACCAATTTTGGCAAACAAAACTAATTTGGACATGCAATATAATATAGATCATCAATATGAGTGCAAAAGGATCTATGAAGCATAAAACCAATTACAAGCTTGCAAATTTATACGCTTGCACAAATTTTGAAGATGCGTGCTATATAAATTATGCGGTATCATGTTGTCATGGAATCAACGAAATGTTGTGTGTAAAGAATGCACCATACACGGCAACATATCAAGTCATCTATAGCTTGTGAAAAATGCTATCTATCATGTTTTATAGCATTTTCCGAAATGCTATCGCAGGTGGTGTCAAGAAAAGTCGTACTTCTATTATAACATTTTATAAATGTTATTATAAAGTGCTATAATTTTTTTTTACATAGCATTCTATTATCGTCATGATTTTAGTATTTATAGCATTCTTTTCGTGCAATCTTTCTTAATTTGACAGCATTTTTTTTCGGTTATAATTTTGGCTTTAATAACATTCTTTAATCGTCATGATTAGACCTTCAATAGCATTATTTTTCCATCGTAACTTTTTCTAATATTTATAACATTTTTTTATTGTAATTTATACATATTACATATCATTCCTAATTTCTTAATTATCAAATGTAAATATACAATATCATTGTTTTTTGGATAAAAAATATGAATAACAATAACCAAGCCAACAATAAATTTCAAACAACCATCAATATTATCTTGTAGAAATAAACAAGGGTAGCTATTCAATGGAGAAATATTATTATGTTCCATCCCACATCAAATACTAATAGCAATATATACTTGAAAATACAATAAACAAAATTAAATTAGAATCATCACATTCTAGTTTTTCAAAACTAAATTTCTTGAACTCTTGCAACTTGTTTGAAGGACACATCCGTTGAAAATGATGCATTTAAATCTGAAAATTAGCAAAGTGATACAACTTATTAGATTGTAAAATAATGTTAAAGTTCAAAACTCTGTTTAGTGACCAGAGATAATAGGGTATAAAACTTGTAATTGGAACAAAATATATTCTATCTATTTACTATTTTAAAGTTTTATTATGCATTTGGGAACCTATCAAAGATGGAAGAATTTTCCAAGATGAAAAGCAATAGAGATAACATGACTTACTGGTGCCAATTCGTCATAGGCCCCAAAGCAAATATAGAGACTTCACCAGGATATTCAGACTTTATCGACAAAAAACTCGGATGTAGTTTCTTAGATTTCTTTGACTTGGAATGAAGTAAATATGTGATACCTAATCCATTTGAATCATGAACAAAGTCCGCAATACGTGATTTCTCTCTCTATTACAAATTTCCAGTTTGGTCAAATTACAGTAAGTAGCATGCATCTGGACTTCAAGAGTAGGCTATTCACAAACTATCTAGAAACTAAAATAAAGCATTTAAGTTCCAATCCACAAGGGAGAAGTATAAATTGGCCAAAATAATTAAAACTATATTCTTTTTGACATATATAGCTGATTATCTTTTACATATGACACATGGCAAAGCATCAAAAACGATAATTATGTTCGGCACGATAATCTCTTTACCCTGATTTCACTCTTATTTTGCAAAATTGTCAAGAAAGTAGGATTCAAAGTTCCTTTAATAGCCTTTGAGTGCCAATGAAGCTATGAAATTCTCATTTTCCGAATTTGTCAAGAAAGTAGGAAGTCTACAAATTAACTGGCGTAGCAGAAGACTAATAAGAAAATTAAGAGAGCTGTGTCTCTTGAAACAATAGCCGAAAATGGCCAGTCGCACGTTTATTAAGCATTCAGCTTTAAGATCTGATAAAACATGAACATCCTCCTCCCACGCACAGGACTTTTGTAGGAGGAAGAAATTGACAAATAAGGAAACTTTATTACAAGGAAACTTGTCATAACAGAAATAACAGAAAATATTCTACTGAACTTCAAAGGAAATAAAATAAAATCATCGACGCCAATGGGGAAGGAAACATATCAAGGAGATTGATCTGAAATGGTGTGATTTGCTGGTGCCAGATCTGTCTGTTCGGTAATGTCCTACATCAGCTCGCCCCCTGTTGGATGAAGACTCGACCTCGAGTTGCTGTTGCAGTAAAGCGGCTCATCAGGTGGATGATACTCGAATAAGTCTGCTACATTGAAGGTGGGGGAAATTGCCAAGTCCTTGGGTAGCTCAATCATGTATGCATTGTCATTGATCTTCTTGAGGACACGAAAAGGGCCACACTTTTTATTCTGTAGTTTGTTGTATGAGCCAGCTAGTAGACGCCCCTTGATCAAATGCGCCATGACCAAGTCGCCTTCTGCATATACTTTAGCTCTCTTTCGTTTATGTATTTATCATTAGCTCGTTCCAAGCTGTTTCGCACCTCTGTTTGCAGCTGCTGGAATTTTAAAGCCATGTTCTCAGCTGCTGCACTCACGCCTGGTAGTTTGGGGAGAGGGACTGAATCTAGAGCATGTTTAGGAGCTTGAGTATAGACAATCTCGAATGGGGACTTTCCTGTGGAACGATTACACATGCTGTTGAATTCAAATTCTATTTGTGGGAGATTTACGTCCCACTGTTTGGGCTTCTCACCAGAAACACATCGAAGCTTACTACCCAAGGTTTTGTTGGTAACTTCGGTTTGGCCGTCTGTTTGCGGGTGGCAGGTGGTGCTGTACTTGAGTGTTGTTCCAAGTTTTCTCCACAGAGTTACCAAAAAATGGCTGAGGAACTTGGTGTCACGATCAAAGGTAATGGTTTTGGGACCTTGAAGAATAGATGAGCTATATTAGATGCATCAGAGGTTTTTCTGCAAGGTATGAAGTGTGCCATCTTTGAGAATTGATAAACTACCACCAAAATAGAGTCTGCTCCTCGCTGCGTTCTCGGGAACCCCAGTACGAAATCCATGCTCAAGTCTTCCCAAATATTTTCCGGTACAGGTAGTGGCATGTATAACCCCGTGTTCTGTGATTGGCCCTTCCCCACTTGGCATATAGGACATCGTTGTACAAACTTACCAATGTCTCATGCAGAGTTGATTCCCTCAAAATAGATAGCCACCGTGTATATGAAAGTCCTCTACAGCCTGTCCACCAGAACACTTAGTCCACAAATCAGTAAAATCTGTATGCTCGGCATAGAGCTCTTGAAGCAGCTCAAAACCTGTAAGTTCAGTACCTAGAGTCACAGGTAACGTTGCCCTGCGGCTAAGGGCATTGGCCACTTTGTTCTGTTGCCCTGACTTGTGTTTCAACACCATAGTGAATTTTTGCAGGAAGCTAATCCATCTTGTATGCATTCGGCTCAGATTGTTCTGGGTATTGATAAACTTTAAAGCATGATGATCACTGTACAGGATGAATTCTCGTTGGATAAGGTAATGTTCCCAATGCTTCAAAGATCGGATAACTGTGTAAAACTCCAGCTCATACATTGTCCATTTCCGACGAGATTCATTGAGTTTTTCACTAAAATACTCCACAGGTCGTCCTTCCTGGGATAAAACAGCACCAATGCCAATTATGGAGGCATCACAATTGATGAGTGCTCCACACTCATGATAATTATGCCACTTAATGCATTATTTTATTTATTTTGTTTGTGAGTTTGTTATTCATTTTCTTTGGTTTGGTATTTGCTCGATGACAAGCAAAATATTAAGTTTTGGGGTATTTAATGAGTGCTCCACACTCATGATATTTATACTACTTAATGCATTATTTTGTTACCCTTGAGATAGTTTTAGAGTGTTTTTATGTGTGTTTTGATGTTGTGATGTAGGTTGGTGAGATTGAAGGAAATAAGCAAAAGTTGATAAATTTGGAGAAAGGGCTAAATTGTAAAAGATCCAAAGTTCGGGGACTAAAGTGCAAATACTTAAAAGTTAGGTTGAACCTCATGATGAAGATTTGAGAGTGCTCGGAGTCAATTGGATAAAGGAAGACGTCAAAGGGATCAAATTTAATCAAA
>CAIGRM010279320.1:0-10990 GCA_903798335.1 Fraxinus albicans
GGAGTTGGAATTTGTTTTGGACTCAATTTTATGGTATCCTACTTCATCAACAACTCTATTAGGTGGGTTTGGACATCCCCTACTTATTCCCTATAAATACTAGACTCTTCTATACAATTTTATAAGGTGAGAAAATAGATTACTAGAATTATAGGATCTATTGTAATTTTCTCTCTTCTCATTATTCTTGAGTCAATAAAGTCTCTAAATTCCTCTGTCATATTATTGTCTTTATTATTCTTTTGCTTGATCATATACTTCATTATTATTTGCCATATAACTTCATCATCTCAATCTGGTGATTTATTTTACAACAATTGGTATCAGAGTTATTTTGGTATCTTGATTGTTTTGCAGCAGGTGCTATGCTTATTTAGCTATGAGAGCTTGTTTACATTTCAAAATCTCTGAAGCCTATGCCTTTAGCTGTCTTTGGCTAACATGCGAATTTCTACCTCACCCATTAATTTTACGAGATGCAACATTGCCACCCCACCAAAAGCGTTAAGTGATAGACTGGATATATTCACGAAGGGAAATAAGCATTTGAAATGGACTCATTAGGTAGGTGAGTATGGCCTTGATTGCTGCTTTAATAAGTAAATTTTGTCATTCGCTGAGAAAAGACTGTACCACCATCCCTGCACTCTCTTCCACATTTTTTCCTTGATGTCAAATGTCATTTTTAATTTATCCCACGACTGTTCACAAATACAGATGAATGTAGTAGAGCAAGAGCTACGGGAGGCCTAGTTTGCTCTGAATCACTCTTCTCATACGATTGTCCACATTGGGACTAAAAGTAATAGTTAACTTATCAAAGTTAATCTTGTGATCATACGCTAATTCGTATGTACACGTCAATAAATTCTTTTCATGATATCTTTTTAGCCTATAGAAAGAGGATGGAATCATCTGCAAAGAATAAATGTGTCACCCTAGGACGACATTCTCAAATACACTGCATTCCCATCAGTTCTCCATTCCCTTCAGCTTGCCCGGGTAATCTAGAAAAAATTCTCTACACAAAGAAGAAAATAGATAGGGTGATAATGGGCATCCCCGTTGAAGTCCTCGAGACGGGACAACTCGTCCTCGTACACAACCATTTAGGTAGAAACAAAAACTCGATGAAGATATGAAATTGTGAATAAGTCCTTTCCACTTCTGGGAAAAGCTCATCTTAGTCATGATTTTTTTAAGAAAGTCCCATTCAACCCCTTCGCATGCCTTACTCATATTCAATTTAAGAGCAAAAAATTCGTTCATTCCATTCCATCATTTACTTATAGAATGGAAACACTAAAAAGCAGTGATAGCGTCGTCAGTTATTAATAGGAAGTTTGGTGATCAGATATAAGATATGGGAGAATTATTTTAAGTTTGTTGGCCAAGACTTTAGATATCAACTTATACACAGTGTTACATAAACTTAAAGGCCTATAGTCTATCATCAACTCTAGACCCTCCTTCTTAGGAGTAGGAACAATATGTGCCATTGATTGAATGTAGAGGTTTTCCTTGATTCAATAATCTAAGCATGCATCAGTGATTGTCTTATTAACCAGCTCCTAGTGCTTTTAAAAGAAAACTTGCATGAAGCCATTTGGCTCGGTGCTTTAAATGGCCCTATTTGTGATATTGTACCTTCAATTTTCCTTGGTACAAAACTTATCTCTAACTCTTCTAGCCCTACCGAGATTATTGTTTATGTAATCCCTGATAGAAATGCCTCTAACTATTCATCTGATAGCCTAGAGCTTGTGAAGGTTTCCTTAAAGCTCCTATCTGGACGGGATTCTTTCCTTTTGAGAATTGATTTTTTGGTCACATCAATATGGCCCACCATTATGGAAGGATGCAATTTCATGCAGTAAAAATGTAATGAATTTACCATTATGCCCTTCTATTAATGAAATGTTATTTTGAAGTCAACAAAAGGGTGGCCCACCATTTCCTTGTTCCATTTTCATGAGTTTTGACTATAATATATTCACCACTTTGACCGATTTGTTTCTCCTGTCCCATAAAATTGATTAATCACTTAGCCACTTTCATTTATAATTGCCTTATTGTGCAAAACATTTTGTAAAAGTTGTGTACTCATTGTGCTAAACCCTCATATACGTAGTAATTGAGATAATACAGGCACAAAAAAATAGTGGTATTTCGTAAATTGATTTTGACAACTTTTTTTTCCATTGCCAACTTTCCGAAAACAACAAACAGTGCAAACAAAGACCATTATATCGTCAACGACGTAATTCCAATTTCGCTTCGTTCAAATAAGCACCCGTTATCATTGTTGTTGTGCCAAATAATCGCGAAAACGATCCTACTCATTTCGTGGCATTTCCAGTGCGTTTATTTCGACTGCGATTTCTTCATGTTCATCCGGAAGATCCACCTCTACAGCATCGGGATCTGTCTGCACTCTCGTAAAGGCTTCTTCAAACCAGCCCGTCGAAGAAAGTTGTGAATACCGATTGTTGCTATTACAAACATCAGTCTGTACTCTAAAACTATAGCTAGGCATACGATCCAGAATTTTCCAACGGCTTTTCAAAACTCCGAATGCACGTTCAATTACATTTCAGTAAGATGAGTGTCTGAAATTAGCCTTCTCCCATGCATTTTGGAATTTGTACCTACGTCCGATCTCCCCGTCATAAAATTGTTGGAAATGGTATAATAGGTCGAACCCCTTATAAGGTGCCATGTACCCAGGTAGATGGGCAAATTCCGAGTCAACCAGATAATATTTTCCTACTGCTGGTTGTGGGAAATCAATATCAGGACTGTGTATAGCACGAGCCAAGATGCGGGCATTATGCATATTCCCTGTTGTGCCTACCAACACAAATGTAAAACATAGGTTAAAATCACATGCCGCCGGACATTTTACGTAGGAATTCCTTTACGTCCAATAAAGTTCACTCGTTCATTCCGTGGGAGGACGGCTCTGACATGCATGCCGACAATTGCACCTATGCAATTCTCAAATAGTGGATGCTTGTTTTGATTTGGTACACGATGCTCGGCACCGTTGTTGTAGTTGGGATATGATCGAATTAGACGAGCAGAGAATTCAACAACAGCTTCAAGCATAACTTTGAAGTAATGTCCTCTAGTTTCCAACGAATGATTGAAAAGCGTCTGAACTTGTTTGTAGCCTTTTCCATGTGCTAAAATGCAAAGGAACATGCCCACTTGTTCATATATGTCTATGTGTTGCCCAGTGCGCAGTCCATACTCATCGCGAAGAGTATGTGCGAAAGTTCGGAGCATTGATGGATACATTTGAAATTCTGAATAGCACTGTTACGGACTACACTGCATAGCGTCTAAAATGAACATATGATTGTTTCTCGCAAACGGAAATCTAAGAATACGATGTCTTTGTTCGCGATAGTAGTTGCGTATAGCAATTTCGGTGATTCTACAGTATTGAAGTCATTCGATAATATCCTCCATTAACTCTTCCAGAAATACCTCCTCCCCAACTTGGTCCTCAAATTCAGAATCGGGTGTTGAAACACAGTTGAAATAAAAGTTTGCCATCACATTACACTCTATTACAATCAACACATGAGCCATGTATCAATAATTTTGAAAGAAGAAAGAAAACAGTAGCAGTCAATGCTTGGGAATGCCTTACATTTGAAGAATTGTGTTCCCTTTTATGGAATTTTGGCACATGAGACACTCAGTCACTACGTAATGATTGATGCATTGAAGTGTAGTACAAAACCATGTGGAAAATCTTTGTGAATCTACATCTTCTGATTTGAGTTTGACATAGCATGAATAAGTACAACAACTGTTAATATTAATGAAATATATTTTAACGTGAAAACAATGTCGTGGAAAAAAAAATTCTCACAAAAAACCACACTCACTGTGGATTTGATTTTCTGTACTCCTGCCAGTTCTACTCAACCCCATAAATTTGTCATCAACATCGTCCTGCATTGCAAACATCTCCCGATTACGCCTGAAGGTAAGGAACGTGCACGTCCAGTAGTAAAGATCGGTTTTCTTTTTCAATCTGTCAGTCGCCAACAACTCATTCAAGCACGACTTCGCGTCTGGGACAGTAGGCCCAACTAAATTGTCAATTTTGGATGCGACCTTCTCACTTGTAGTGGTCGTACGATCAACAGAGTAGGAAAGGTCTCGTCCTGATATTTTTTTCTTCTTCTCTTTTTTTGTTCTTATTAACCTTTCTACGTTTATCGCCACTATGCGGACCGAAAATATCCACGCTCGCATCATCCATCCCCGTTGTATAGGCCTCGTCACTGGAGCCGCTGCTCTCGTCATGAAGTGGTACTTCATCGCGGTGGTCTTCATATCTGCTATCTTCGAACATCGCAAAACCTGTTCTGCACAGCTTTGTTGGTGTGATTGCGTACTTTTCGCTATCAAATGCGTCCCCAAACAAAGCTTTGTAACTATAAACCTCTCTGTAGTCTGTCTTTGAATTTTTTGTAATCTTTGTTCTCTTGCGACAAGCATATACAGATGGTAGTTTTTTTCCTCAAACAGACGGCATGACAACATCAAACCTATTGCAATTTCACAAAACATATGTTGCAGTTCTTTACTAGACAAAAGTAGATAGTCATTGCATACAAAATTAATCGGTATCCAGAGAAATTTTAGTGACATCTCTACTAGTCGATTACGTAAAGATCGAACCACAGTTGGAGTCTACAACTAAGATCCAGAGAAATGTTTATCCATACAATGCCAAAATTAAAAAGGGAAAAATTGAAATATCAGTACCCAAACTTTTAATTTTTTTACAAATTAAATCCAAATGTTTTATATGTGCTAAAAAACAAAAAATAAAATTTCTTCTTCTTCTTCTTCTTCCCACCCCTACCCCCAACCCCACGCACCCCATCACCAACACACGAAACCAAAACCCAGAAAAACCCAAGAGCAACTGATTTAAGAGCAAAAACAATGGCTCATTTGCAAGACTTATCCTTAATGGAATAGCAAAGTAGCCTTTCGTAAAACTCCGGCAATTCTTGAATATTCAACCACAACCCGACTGCACGTGACTTCCAATAGCAGCTCCATCAGTGTTAGCCTGCTCCAACCAGGTAGAGTAGTCCACCATCTTACGATACAATGATATGAGCCCATTGTAATCTTCTATTAACCAAAAGAAAGTTATAATCCTCCATCAAGGCAAGTTTATAATCCTCCTTGNATAGCAGCTCCATCAGTGTTAGCCTGCTCCAACCAGGTAGAGTAGTCCACCATCTTACGATACAATGATATGAGCCCATTGTAATCTTCTATTAACCAAAAGAAAGTTATAATCCTCCATCAAGGCAAGTTTATAATCCTCCTTGGTAGAGAGGATTAGCCTCCTTCGCTAACCAAATTCTGGTAGTCAGACCTTCTATTGGAACATTACCATGTAAAATACGCCCCAGAAAAAAAGGAAGTGTGAATGGTGGTATTTATTATGTCCAGTTTTGCTTCTACTCAACTTTGTGCAGCCCACTTAAAATGAGCATGAGCCTCATTGCTCTTGGATTTTTCTGGGTTTTGGTTTGGTGCGTAGGGTTGGAGGATGGGGTGGGAAGAAGAAGAAGTTTTATTTTTTTATTTTTTATCTTTGATTTAATTATTTTAAATTAATTGATTTTTATGTGAAAAATTAAAAAAACATATTTTCGGGGAAGAATATGAAGTGTGGTAGAATGGAGTAGGGTGGAAAATAAAGTTTTAAAGATTTGGAATTGTGGGTGGCAAATATAAAACATTTGGACTTAATTTGTAAAAAGAAAAAGTTTAGGTGGGTGTTTGGTGGTGATTAAAATTAGATTTTTAGTAGATTGTGATAGAAGTTTTTGAAATGTGTGGTTGAAAAGTTGTGGGACCAAGAAAGACGTTATTAATATTGATTGTTTGACTTTTACTTAGATTAAAATCTGATTTTAACCTAAAACAAAAAGGGCCTAGGTACTGAAATTGCAATTATTTATTTTTAATTTTGGCATTTTTTACTATTTTTAACGGAAAGTCTAACGAATGTTGATGGTAGAGGGGTTTTTCGCACAAAATATTTCAAATATGAAGGTTTTCTGCGATTTTCAATAGATAATTGACATATCGCAAATGAAAACATTTCTAGTAGGTTTTCTGCTATTAATCTATAGATTAATAATGTGGAAGTGAGAGAAAGAAAACGAAAGAAGAAAACGAAAGAAAATAAATTCAGTTAATATTATCCACATCATCAATCTGTAAATCAATATCACACAATTATGTATAAATAGTAATGCTCTAATTAAATAGGTTCTTAAACAATTAGATATGTAATTAAATAGGTTAAGATCAAAATGACATACAATTTATGGTCACATTTACGTATTAGTCACAATAACATAACTTCACAATCACAGAGATACAAAATGTGGATCGCAATTGCAGATTTAGCCATTGTTTAGTGGAGATTAAAAATTAGATTTTTTTTAGTAGATTTTGATAAAAGTTGATGAAATGTGTGATTGAAAAGTTATGGAACCAATAAAATACGTGATTAATATTATTGTTGACTTTTATTTAGATTAAAATTTTAATAAATACCAAACAAGATCTCAGTTAGAAATCATATATTTTTATAGAACTTATTTATCGATTACAAATTATCAAATAAATTGGTCATAACTTATTTATCGGTCATATATCTTCAAATTAATTGGTCACAACTTATTTATGGATATTTACAAATTTCTTATTTTATTGATTACAATTATCCAAATAATTGGTCACTATTACCTAATAATTGGTCATAATCGCTTTTCATTCCACCCACCTAGCCCACCACCATCGACACCACCCAAAACATCATTGTCATCTCACCACCACCATGCATATTTGTACATCCACTGCACCACCACCATGCGAATCAGTACATCCATCTGAACCATCATCACTGAACCCCCAACAATGCACTACCACCACTATAAAATCATCACCCACACAGATTTTTACACCATAACCCACCACCTGTGCCACAATCGCGGGAAATGAGGTCAAACTAAAGGGTGATTTTAGCCCCTCATGAAGCTACCACCCTGCCTAAAAACCATTCAATTCGTCGCTAAAACCAACATAAAACACATCAACAATATCTAATCGACAAAAATAAACAAAAACAGATTTAAACCAAAATTCAACAGATTTGCATTGCAATTCATGAGCATGCATCCTAATGCACTCAATTCAACCTTCCTGGTCAGATATCAACGACGAGACCACTACCAATGAACTTAGAAGGCCCAAAAACCCATGGAGTGGAGTCATTAACCTCCAACTTGGTCGAAAATTTTGTATTTCTAGAAAGAGAAAGCTTGTATTATAAGAGATGATGTGTTTCATAGAGAGGGATAATTCACAACGGAGATATTTGCAATTGAGAGTCGTGGGTGGGTTGTGGGGGCAGGGGCAGGGGCAGGGGCAGGGGCAGGAGAGATATTCATGTATGTATTAACTAATAATAATATTATTATTAATATTTAAAAAATTGAATTATGACCTAAGTTTTTGAATAAATAAATTGCAAACCTAATTTTTGAAGTTGAAAGTTAAAAATCAAGTGTAGGTGTAATTTTCAAGGGAAAAGTTTAAAAGTAAGGTATTAACTATACACAATTTAAAAAGCAGGTTTTCAGTTTGGCTATTACAAAAATCAGGTTTTAGTTAATTAATTAAAAAGACTTACTAATTAAATATAATAAGATCATAGTTATATAATTAGTGGTCACATATAAATAATTATAGGTCACATGTCATATATTTTAAAATTAATTTATCACAGACTATTTCGAGGTTACAAATTTTTAAATTAGTTTGTCACAGATTATTTTTGAGTCACATGTTATTAAATTTTTAGGTTACAGTTGAGTAATTTGTCACAAATTACCAAACATTTGGTCACAGATTACCAACATTTGGTCATAGACTACCCCCACTACCACTATGGTCACTTTCCACCACTCTCACCACTCCTCCACAGCACCAACAAAGCCATTGACAACCACCTCCACCACACCACATCACATCACACCACCCACCACCACCTCTTGCCAACACCACCAACAAAGAAAGTCTCCATGTACAAAACAAAGAAAAACAAAATATTTAGAGAGAGCAGTGCAAAGGCGTGGACCACGACCAAAATGTCGATCTCCGCCAAATTACCTCCACCACACCACCACCGCGTTTTCTCTCACTCCACAACCATCTCCCTTCCTCTGCTTCCATACCTCGTCCTTTCTCAACAAAACCCACCTTTTTTCACTCTCAATAACTATAAACCCCACATACCACCGTGCCCTATTTTTACCATTTTCCACCAATTCCTCAATCACTAACACTGACAATATCACCAACATCTCCAGCGGCAAAGGAAATGGAGGAATTAGCGAAGGCAACAACAACGGTGGCAGCGGAGGTGGAGATGAGAAAGGAAATAATTGGAATGATTATAGTAACAAGAAGAAGAATAGAGATGAAGCTCTAGTGGCGTTGGCGTTGGCATTGGTGCCTTCTCGTCTTCCGATGGCGCTGTTATACGAGGGAGAAAGTAGAGAGGATGAGAGGAGAGAGAGAGAATGAGGGAGAGGAAAGGAGGCGAGAGAGAGGGGAAGGAGTAGAGAGCGAAAAATTAGGGTTAGGGGTTTTATATATTACCTGATTTTTGAATAATGAAACTTGGTCCTTGATTTTTGAATTTCAATCTTCAAACCCCTGGAATTGTGTAATTTCCTATTTGGAGAATGCATGACTTTGGATTGAAATTTGGTAAACATGATAGTTCCTCTAGTTGAAGTATTGGCATGGCCCTTAGTCTTTGTGTGGTTTCCAAATTCAAATTTATTACTAAGCATCTGTTTGAGTCATATTAAAATTTTCATTCTCATTCTTTTACTCATTTTCAACCACACATTTTTCAATAAAATAATATTTTTAATCACATCAATAACTTTTTTTTCAACCACACATTCTCCATCAATCTACTATTTTAAAATACATTATTCCAAAATAATGTGGCTCAAACACACCATAAATTGTATTTTAGCATTGGCCCCTATAAAACCATTTAAGATTTAAATTCTAAAGCATATGCTCCAATTCGCCAAAGGTTCAGAGAGACGATGAAGAATCCACTTTCGGTTTTTTTTTTTTTTTTGTTTCTCTTTTCCGCAATTTTTATCTCTTCTGTTTAGGCTAAGAAGTGAGATATAAATTGGCTTATTCCTTTTCAAGCCAATAAAATGATACAACTAACGGCTGAATTGTATAAACGTGTTTATTTACGAGAGTGCGAGTTTAAATGAAGATTTAGTTTTATCGCACGATCATATTCTTCTTGCATCTCGTCCATATTAGCAAGATAGTTTGCACAACTATTTCCTTGTCTTAAGGTGTGCATTATCTCGATATAGAATCTTTATATTTAAAAACGACAATTTTCAAGTAAGATTCTATTCGATTTTCACTTATATATAACCCTTTGTATAGAATTTGTTTTCATTTGTTAAGTGATCCGGTTCGAAATATTTTCGTCAAAACTCACTCATTAAACTCGACACGTATCCAATATTCTCTATCAATTTTAGAGCTCTCATATCTATATTGAACTACTTTCAAAAGATCATTCCTTTACACTAATTTTTTGTGAAACAAACCAATTTAAATAATTCAAAAACTATGAAAGATTATGTGAATCACTTATATTAAACAAAAAAAAAAAAAAAATACTTACCTTTCGAATTTAATTCTGTTATGTTTAAAGCCACAATTAATAGACCAATCAAAACAAGACGCGTCAACCTTCCATTGGATCAAGTTGACCACAATTTTTACTTAGAAATCTCGAGATTAGACCAACTCATTGTCTCTATCCACAAGCAAAAAGATCTTCTCACAGATAGACAATTACCAAACTAGCCTTTCTCCCTACACCACAAACTATTTTATTTAGTAGTTTATTTATTTTTGTTCTTGGGGTTCAACCTTTAGTAGTTTATTTTTTGGTTGTCAATATTTCTGCTACGACAGTTAGTATTTGGAGAATCATGGAATGATTGTATTTCGTTCATATATAATAGATTATTTTCTCGTGGCATGAAGGATCATGCATCCACATACAAAGCGAAAGAACATGTTTGGAAGGAGATTTTGTCAATATTTGAATCAATTATTCGACCGTTGCCAAAGGAAATGATACCGCTTCTGCCCCCTTTTTTTTACTTCACCAGTAATAAATTATCATCTTAAAATTGAAGTCTAGTGAAAAAAGACTATATGAACCCTATTTTTACATTGAATTACTTATAGACATTTCCATCAATCCTTATGTTTGACTATTCTGAAAGGATATATTTTAAAATAAAATTTTAGATGATAATTTACTGATTAGGAAGTCAAAAAAATTGCATGTCTGAGACCCACTTTCAAAGACAAACGGTAAAAAAATTGAGGTTAATCCAATTTAAATTGTTCACCGGCAACACCTAAGTTATTCTCAATAGAATGAGCAACTAAAGCCCCTATTTGAGCACCATTCTACCAAAAAAAAAAAAATCATTTTGTTTTACAAATTCATTTTCAACGACGTATATTTTCAATAATATAATTTTATATGTAAACTCAAAATTTTTATATACTTTTTAACTACACATTCTTAAAAAATCACTGTTACAAAACATATTCTCTTAAATAATGAAGTTCAAACACACTCAAAATAAAATAAAGCCCCCTTTTGGTGGAAATAAAATAAGATTTTTAGTATATTTTGATAAAATTGATGAAATGTGTAATTATAAAAGTTGTGAATTTTATGGAATAAAATATTTTATTAGAATTAATTGTTAATTTTGATTTAGATTAAAATTTAAATTCCGGGCAAAATAAAAATCAATTGATATATTTCCATAAGGCTATGTTTGATAGCCAA
>CAIGRM010279325.1:0-12898 GCA_903798335.1 Fraxinus albicans
AATTAAAATAAACAAACAATATGGTTCATCATTCATCCAATACAATGAAAAACTTAGCCCAAAGAGATTGCATTGAATTATTATCAAAACAAAAATAAGAAAAATCAATTTTTTTGTACTAAGGCACGTGCCTAGGCATATCTAGGGCGTGCGCCTGGCTGGTTTTGGATACCTCAAGCACCCCATTTTTGGTTGGGGCGCGCGTCTTTCCTAATTTTTGACAGTTGAACAATTTTTAGTATTTTTGTCATAACGTTCTCTCTCGATATCTGATTGCGGTGATTCAAAGTGTATTGGAAAGCTAACTCAGAGGGATACAATTCTTATAGAAATATCATTTTTCCAATTAGAAAGCTTGTTATGCTAAAATTGGGTCTCAATGTGAGGATAAAAATCTGAAGTACAACTTTTTCAGCTGAGAGTTTATATGTGATAATACTTTGACTATACTTCATCTATTTGACTTATTTTCTCATCCAGTTGACTCCTAGCACTCTCAAATATTTATCGTGAAGTTCGACATAACTTTTTACTATTTACACTTTAGTCCCCGAACTTTGGGTTTGCTTCATTTCAGCCATTTTCTCTTGCAATCTTGTTTATTTATCTTTCAGTTGTATCGAATTAAATTCTTGGTATCTTCGATCTTCATTTCACTACCCATCTCATCTATAGATTTTTTTGCAATTTAGTCCTCGACTTTTGAATTTCGCCATTTTTCACTAGTTTTGCATTCTTTTCTCCAATTCTTCATCAAATATCGAGTTTTACCTACAAAATACAATACAACACAAGTTAGGTAGTATTTTATCCAAAGAATAATAAAATATCATCATTTAGGATCTCAAATAAGTGTAGAAATTACACTTATCATTCGTTTGGAAAGAATATGTGATATCGTTGTGATAAAGAAGGCATTTTGCCCCGGACTGCAAGCATGCCCATCTAAGAAGGATTATGAGCAAGGCAAGAAGGGAAAAGCCAGAGTCTTTGCATTGGCCTAGGAAGAGTGAACAGAGGATTCGTATGTAATAGGACGCATTCTATCAATATCTGAACTACCTACATACCTTCTTCTAAACTCAAGAGCTACTCATTTATTTATCTTTGCTACATTTATTTCTAAATCATGTATTGTATGTGAGAAATTAAAAAATGTTCTAGAAGTTACCATCCTATGATGTGAACTTTGAGTACCAATCAAATAGCTAGAGCAGTAAAGTTAGAAACGAATGGAAATGAATTAAAAGTTGATCTATACCTCCAAGACATAAGAGTTTAATGTTATTCTGGAAATGAATTGGGTGGGGAGCAACCACGCAACCATCCGATGTTATAAAAAGGAAGTAATTTTTCATAGGCCTGCAGAAGAAGAGTTTCGATTCTTCACGGCAAAAGTTAAGTTTTTACCTCAACTTTTGTCATCCATAAAGGTAGATAAGTTGAAGATGATATTTTTCCAAGGATTTCTAGTGAATATTTCTGGAACTTAGCAATCGAAGCTCCCCGTCAGCACGGTGTTGATTGTACAAGATTTTATGATGTATTCCTTGATGATCTACTTGGCGCTCCACCAGATAGGTAAGTGGAGTTTACCATTGATCTCGTGCTTGGAGCGGCGCTAGTGTCTAAAGCTCCATATAGGATGGCACCTAAGGAACTAGAAGAGTTGAAAATATTGTTGTAGAATTTGTTTGATATAGGTTACATCTGACCAATTGTATCTCCTTGAGGTGCATCGATTTTGTTTGTAAAGAAGAAATATGGTTAAATAAGGATGTGCATTGACTACTAAAACTAGATATCCATTCCCTCGAATTGAAGAACTCTTTGATAAGCTAAAAGGTACGACAATGTTTTCCTAGATTGACTTGAGTTCAGGTTATCACCAGCTAAAAGTGAAGGTAAACGACATTCCGAAGATAGCATTTAGAACTCACTATGGTCTTTTATGAGTTCATTGTAATGCCTTTTAGATTGACGAATGCTCCCACAACGTTCATGGATTTTTCATCAGTATTTAGATCAATTCGTCATTGTCTTCATCGATGACATTTTGGTGTGCAACACCCCGAAAATTTAATAAAATAGAATTATTTGATGAGGATGATTCTTGACCTAGATGCCTTTATTTCTATAATTTGAAAAGTTGAGTGATTAAAGTGAAATAAGTATTATTTCTTATTATTTTGGGTCAAATAATTAATTATTGATAGAGTAATAATTAGTATATCAATATTGGGCTCATTTTGTAGTTTGTATTAAATGACTCGTTATGGACTCGAGAAAAAGTCAATTCGAATAAATTAGACCCAAAATATTGAAGTCCAAAGATGCTATCTTTAATTGGTAATTAATTAAGTTATGATTCAATTTCGTTAAGCCTACGTATAGGATAAGTTATAACCACGTTTTGATAAATGTTAATGGTTAATTCTAATGCTATTTTTTTTTAATTGTGATAAATGTTAACTTAATCCTTATGCAGCCAATTTACACGTGATTGCTAGGAAACCGTTAATTGAATACAATTTTAATTCTTTTATTTGAAACCCATTCCTACCCAAAATCTACAACCAATTTTAATCCAATTTCTTGCAATACACAGTTCCCCACTTTATATATACCTATATAGGACATGATGGTAGAGTTTTGGGTTAATACCCTAAATAGTCACTAAACTTTGTTAAAAGTTCTCAGGAGGTCACTGAATTTCAAACATTTCCTAATTAGTCATTGAACTTCGCAAAAAGTTCATAGGAGGTCACTGAATTTCGAAACTACCCTAAATAGTCACTGAANTTTGAAGTTCAGTGACCTCCTATGAACTTTTTGCAAAGTTCAGTGACTAATTAGGGAAGTTTTGAAATACGATGACCACATGGGAACTTTTGGCAAAGTTCGATGACTATTTAAGGTATTAACTCTAGAGTTTTTTACACACACAAATACACGCACAACAACAGAGAGAGAAAGATTAGTGTTGGAAATCAAAAGGTTTGCATGCATTAAATATTATTGTCAAGCATTACACATTTATCAAAGTAGAGAGAAAGATTTGGAACGAGTATTCATATTTTTCTTTCAAAAATTCGTTTGATATATCGAAGTAGGATCACAAGGTGCAAGTGATTTGTCCCGTTTAATTAATTTCATGTTAAAAAATATTATGCTAATAAAAGTTATGATATGATATAATTTGAAATGACCACCCAGTACCAAAGATATGATATATTATGAGCTCTTACCGATTTCTAAAGATATAGTATGACGGTATGATATTTTTTAACGCGTTATTAAATACTTTTATTCGGGATTACACAAATTATTCATGTTCTATTGAGTATTTACCATTTTCCCCTACTTCTCACAGGTTAGAACGGATTGTTCGTTGGCGGGCGATGAGGTACAGTCGTGTGCCACGATTCTTTAGACTCGATAAATTAAATTCGGTGTAATGTGGTTGAGACTTTTCTTATCGATATTAATTTTAGTGTTATTATCGTATGGACCTTTTATCTAGGATTTGAACCACGTTTCATTTGCTAATGTATTTACATATGGTGATTTTCATGACCTCTTTATGTATTCCTTACTATTTAAATCTCCAAATTGAACTATTTTGTTTACTTGATAAATCTTCCTAGAAAACAGTGAGTAACTTTGGCCAAATTGCATGAAAATACGTGTCTTTATATAATGTGCTCGAAAACTATAAAAAAAATGTACGTGATAAGTGTTCCAAGTTAAGAATAAAATATTGATGGTATGTTTTACTGGATCAAATCACTATCTATCTTGCACCAAAAAAATTATATGGTGCTATTGACTTATTCAATTATGCATTACAATTGGATTTTATAATTAATTAGAGGATAATAATGTTTCATAACCAATTTTACTAATTATGTTTGTACTGATCGTGTCGTTGCCTGTTACTCGTATCTATTTCGTAATTTAATGCCAAATTAAGTTTATATTCCCGAGATTTCAAATATATATAATTTTTTTGTAATGATTTCCATTTTAAGAATTTGGGTCGTTATATGGTGTATTCAAGGAACAAGGAGCAACATGAAGAACAACTCAAGATAGTATCAGAAACATTAAGGAAGGAGAAATTGTATACTAAATTCAAGAAATATGAATTGTGACTGAATCGTACATGCGAATTGTACATGCTCTAACATATGGCATCGCTATCTCTATGGGGGAAAAGTGTGATGTCTATATGGATCATAAGAGCTTGAAATACTTCGCTCATAAGAAGTTGAATATGAGACATAGAAGGTGGTTGGAATTGGTTAAGAATTATGACTCTGTTATCTATTACCATCTAGCAAGGTTAATTTAGTCGTCGATGCTATTGGTAGGAAGACAGTGGGACAATTGGCAGCTCTATCCACAACTCAATGGCAGTTGGTATAGGAATTTGAGAAATTGAAATTTGAAGTTATCTAATTGGTTCGTGATACTACAAAGATTGCGACATTAAAGATCCAACCTACATTTAGGGATCGAATCAAGGATGTCCAAGACAATGACCTATTCTTGAGAAAGATTAAGGCATAAGTTGGCACAAGTAAACGAAGGGGTTTTGCTATAGCATATGATAATGCTTTTATGTCTGAGGGAAGATTATGTGTGTCAAAGGACGAATGAATAAGCAAAAAGAGATATTAGAGAAAACTCACTCTGCCTCATACTCTACACATCCCAATGGAATGAAAAAGTATTGAGACCTTCACAATACATTTTAGTAGAGAGATACGAAAAGAAAGATTGGTCTCTTTATTGAGAAGTGTATGATATGTCGCAATTTAAAGAATAACATCAGAGACCATCATGGCCGTCAAACCCATTGAAAATTCCAGAGTGAAAATGGAAGCAAATGGCTATAGAATTTGTTGTGGGTCTTCCAAAGTCAACAGGGGACGCGATGCTATCTAGGTAATTATGGACAAATTGACGAAGTCAGCTCATTTTCTTCTAGAATGAATTACAACATGGATCAATTTGCCTAGTTATATGTCAAAAAGATGTTCAGGTTGCATGGAGTGACGGCCTCCATAGTCTCATACCGAGATCCAAGGTTCACTTCCAAATTCTACGCAGAGCCCACAAAGAGCTATGGGGATGAAGTTAAACTTCAATACTGCCTATCATCGTTAATCAGATGGACAGTCATAGAGGACTATTCAGACTTTAAAAGATATGTTCCATGCAAGTGTCTTGTATTTGGGAGGTAGTTGGGATCACTCCTACAATTAGTAGAGTTTGTGTATAATAATAGCCTCCAAGATACTACGGTATAGCTCTTTATAAAGCCTTCTAAGGTAGAAGGTGTAGATGATTGGTTCATTGGGACAAAGTTGGAGAAGACGGAATTTTTGGTCAAAAAATTATTGCAAAGAAGGGGCAAGTAGTTTATAAGATTAGAGACAGAATAAAGTCAGCTCAAGATAGACAGAAAAGTTGTACAGACCAAAAAAGGAAATAAGTAGAGTTTGAAGTCAGTGATAAAGTACTTCTAAAAGTTTCACAATAAGAAGGGTCCTCAAATTTAATTGGAAGGGAAAGTAGAAACTTCGATTTGTAGGTTCTTTCGAAATTCTAGCCAAAATTGGGAATGTGGCATACAGCCTAGCATTGCCACCTGGGCTATTGGGAGTGCACAATGTATTACATGTGTCAATATTTAGAAAGTATGTATATGATCCCAAGCATTTGTTAAGCTACGACTCACTAGAAGTGCAGAAACATGTGACTTATGAAGAGGCTCCTATGGAAATTATTAAAAGGAAAGTGCATGCATTGAGAAATAAAGAAGTTGCCTTACTTAAAATTTGATGGAAAAATCACAGAGTCGATAAGCTTTTTAGGATAAAGAAGAGGAGATAAAAACCAAGTATTCGGAGCATTTCAACTGGATAGGTAATTTCGAGGACGAAATTTCTGAAGGAGGAAGGAATATAGCACTTTGTAAATGGAGTAGCCCATTTCCAGCTAGAACACTAAAGTCCATAAATTAGTGCATGTTTGATCTCATTAATTTATTTTATGGTTTACTACATGATCATTTTCAATCAATCAAACATTCATACAATAAAATATTTTACACATATACAAAAAAATTTTCCCTACTTTTTAATCACACATTCTCTTAAAAATATTATTAAAAACTCATTTTTTCCCAATTAATGTAAATCAAACATGCTCTTAAAGTGATAGTACAATCTACTTATTTATCTTGAAAGGTTTATTTTCTTAATTGTGCATTGTTAAATTTTTCGCAAGTATTACGTAGACCAAATAATTAAGTATAGTAAAAGTTAATAAAAATATATGAATATTGCTCTCATTTTGTAGACCACGTTAAATTGCATAAATTGAGCTCAAAAAAAGTTATTTTGTACTAGATATACCAAGTCATTGTTGTTGAAATGAAACTTATTTTTTTCCCATCTAATATTATATTATTTTATAAATCTTTATGCATTGATTGGTGGATAAATAGATGTGCACGTTTGACTTGGTGAAGAAAGCAACTGGCTATCTTTTGTTATTTGATTTTTGCAAGTGTGTGGGTAAGTTAAAAGATTTAGAGGAACATGAGGTTATTTTTCTCAACCTCTATGCCACTTTCTTTCACCCACTTCTCAACCACATTCATCTTATAAATACGTTCATCAAGTCAAGGTCGTTTGTAGGAGATTAGAATCAAACTAATTTTTTTTTCCAATTTTCTTAGCATTTTCAGATCTTCATTTAAGGTAAGATATATAAGGTGCAGTGGTTAAATTCTTAATTCTTCATGATATTTATATTATGATTACATTTAATAATTTAAAGCCTTCAGGTTGATTTTATGTTAATCCGTCGAGATAGATCGTCAAATCCAATTGTGTAAATCTTCGAATGTGAGAATTCTAAAGAAATTGCTTAAGTTATCTGTTATCGTGACAAATTGCTCTAAATCTAAGAATGTTTGATATGAAATGTTTGATTTATATTAAAATTATGTTTGACTTCAAATTTTGTATGTTTATTATTGAATGTTTTTTTTAATACTCGTCCTTACAAAAATTTCTAATTAGAACGGGTCATGTTGGACAAGTGGACGGTTATGGATTGCCAAGTAAAAATCTTAAGCATATTCATGGCTAAATTTTTATTTTAATAATATTTTCAAGTTTAGTTTTTGCACGTTACTTGGTAGTTTTGACCTTCGTGTTTTATTGATTTTTTGTTTACATTAACATTTGAATTATGTTATTAAATATTATGTGAAGCAACTGCTTTAAATTGTTGAGTTGAATTATTGATTTCCCCTTTTAAGCTACAAGGATCAACTTTATTTGCTCAAAAAAAAAAAAAAAGGGATTTATACGATCATTATATTCTGCTTAGATAACAAAAAAAAAGAATTATAAATAAACAAACATGTGAAAGGAAGAATTTGGTAACACTTGAGTTTTGGAGTTAAAATTTGGAATGTTAGAGTTGAGACCCATCTTTTGAAGTAAACTAATGAGCCTGGATATTAATGAACTTTATAAAAGAGTTATCTATCGGAACAATACTCTTACTGATCTATTAACAAGTAGATCTACACCATGAGAATTAGTAATGTGTCTAGAGAAATTAGTACAAGAAGTGGTGGATACACTTCTTGATAATGGAATCTGCTAACCAATAAGGGGTGATCATAATAAAGTTTACAAGTTATTTTTAGATGTAATTGAAGACAAAGAGAGAAGACTTCGTGAGACTCTGCTTGGCAAAAGGTCGATTATTCAAGACTTCTCATCATTGTCGTGGGTCCTTCCCCAAATTCTTTCCATTCCACCAACGAATTTTCTATAATAATTCGTAAATCTAGATCGGCTAATTGTTTTCGGATAGCACTCACACCAATACAAATTTCTCGATTGGGAAGTGTATCGAAGCCTTGGTTAGTAATTAAAAAAAAAANTTGTGTTAGGGTTTTATATTTAAATGAAGATGGTGGGGGGTAGGTAGTAGGGTGGGTATATATTTAATTTGATTTAAAAATATTATTATTAATATTAATTGTAAAATTAAAACCTGATTTTTGATTAAATAAACTAAAAACCTGATTTTTTAAAAGTCAAAAGTAAACACCTTGTTTATGGTAATTTTCCCTTTTTATTACTAATAATACCCTTGGACTGTACTCTTTAAACTAACGTCAAGAACTGAAAAGGTACTACTATAAAATTCAAATTCAAATATTCCCTCCATCAAAATAAAATGAAGAGGGATATCAAAATCTTGGTGCTCCCAAAACTTCCTTATTATTAGGTTATACTCTCGCGCGGCAACGAATGCGCTCTGTGCCCGCGTCTATACATAATATGTACTTTGTATAATAAAGATTAACAACAAAATGAGCAAAACTTGAGCTTAAAAATGCTTCACTGCCTTAAGCAGTTTAACTAAATAAATAGATTGTGTTCGTCCAATACTAATACAGCTATACAAGAGGTTATAGTTGGTCTCCAAACAAGAAATTCTCGACAAATCAGTATTGCAAAATGTTTATCTTCCATTAACGAAACCTGTACATAGCAACTGGTAGAGCATGGATACCTTCAAGATCTCAAACAAAAAATCTCCCATATCAATAATCTTGGCATTCTGTTAGGCCATGCTACATATTGTAGAAAGAATATTGAAACTTCAAATAGGAGAGCATGCATGCATCATCTGGAGTACGTTCTTGGAGGAACCATAGAAGAACGCCCTTTGTCCAGTGTTGGGAAGCTTTCTGATTTTCCTCTGTCCAGGTTAGGATTCCCTTCAGTGTTTTTTTCTCTATTAGCATTTTGGGCTAATTGACTGTCTTCATTATGACTGCTGTCTGATCCTCGACATCTTTCAGATGATTGACCTTCAGACCCTGGAGTATTGTCTGCAATTGGAATTGAATGATAAGGTTCTGATCCTTCACCTTCTTCAAAGTTCCAGATAGAGTGACCAGAACTTCTGCTTTTATCGAAATTCTGGAGCTCATTCGCAATCTGCGTACGTTTTTCCTTTAAGAAGTTCAGTCTATTTGTAAGCTTTGCCAGTGCAGAGGTTGTATAATTAGCAGCCTGTTATGCAACAGGTGAACTGAGTAAATTTTTTATGAAAACCTGTGGTTAAGAAGGAAGCTAGAAAGATACAGACTGAAAAATTCATGATGAAAATATTATTGCAGATCTTCTGGAATCCATTATCTAAGCTTCCCTCTTAATTCTGAGGGGATATTTTATTAATGGTGGAATCATTTCTTCAGTAAGTCACGACAAGATGGACACATGGATATAAACAAACAAGCCGGATGCATATCTTTTTTGCATAAAATGTGACTGCCCCTTTACAAATGGAATATTTTGGCAGCATAGTTGGGACTGTTCACAAGAACTAGACGTATTAGTAACTAATAGAGGGGAAAAGAAACTATCTCCCATAAGATCTAGCGTTGAACAAAATGGAATGGCAAAGAAAGATTCATGTAGCCAACCCCAAAGTTATTTGAAATAAATGAGTTTGTTGTTTCGTAGAGGAGAAAAGAAACTCTCTTTCAATCAGTATAATAGTAGTTTGACCCCCAATATGGTTTTAGCATCAGAACTACCTTAGCCTATCTATATATAATTAACGAGGTTCACAAAATCGGAACAGAAGATTATTCCTTCTTATTTGTTAATATGCTATGTCAATTAAATGTTTTAAGACTTTTATGTGCATCTCTTCGATTGAGTTATACCATAGTTGGATACTATTAATGAAAGAGAAATAAGTTCAAATCTTGTTCTATCCACTAATATGAATCAAACATGCACTTAGAGTTTATGGCAGAAACGATTCTACCATTAGGAGATATGTAATCCGTCTACACATACGATGTCACGTTTCAAACTTCACAGCAACAAAAAGGAGATATGCCTTTATCAGAAGATTAGTACAGACAAAATATGAACACCTACCTCAGACTTTGTACCTGACTTTTTAGAACTCGCTGTAGCAGGCCTGCTTATGCCCATTTCCACAGAGGATGTGGTCATAACACCAGTGATTTTTGAATTTCTTGCAACATCAGTTTGCTTGTTCGGAGGTAAATGTTTATTTGTTGAAGATGGAGAATCTAGTATCCCGTCATTTTCACTGCTTGACTTGTCCGAAGAGGTGTCATTCTGTACACAGAGAAAAAGAAGGTTGCAGAAAGTTATGTTTGTTGTATTGCATACACTGTCTAAAATTTCTATCCAAATGATGTTCCTAGCATAGACACAACAGCCTAATGTAAATGAATTCGGTAAGGAACATGTCAGATTTCATTGAGGAACCCTGTCCGTGTCTATTTAGATCCAAAGTTGAGTTCCAAACTCATCAAGGCTAAGCATACCATGTTTAACCATCACCTTCACATAGGGATGCAAGCAAGCCAAGTCTGCTAGCGAGCTTTTTGAGTTCAGTTTGATCCTTGACTTGAGCTTCAGTTGGCTCGAATACTCCATAGAGCCAAGCTCAAGCTCCACAATAACTAGATGTAAGCTTGCAATCACTTAGTTCATGTTTTATTATGACATTACATATAATATCTCATTATGTTAGAGTTAATTATTAGTTATTTTAAGTGGCAAAGATAATAATACAGGCTTGAGATAAAAGCTCAAGTCACACTCAAATATGCTTGGTCTTGAGCTCGAACTTCAATTTTGATGTTCAAGCCAAGCTTAAGCCCATAAAGTTAAGCTCAATAAAGCTTGAGCCTTCTTTATTCTGCTCAAGCTCAAAATTTTGTTAGTGCTAGGCTCAGGTTGGTTCTTTCATATTCAAAAAGAAGGTGAGAAAAACAACCAAAAAAAAAAAAAAAATGAAGTGGTTGAAGAGTAATAACCACGATGTATGTCCCCAACATATCTTAAAAACTTCCGTCAACTACATTCTGAAGTTCAACTAATCGAGCTTGTGAAAAGTCAAGGTATGCTAGCATTAATGCTGTGCCACTGAGAAAATCTGTACCTTACTTCGTGCGGACTTCTCAAGAGTACTTGAGATGGATATGTCCCCAACATCAATATGTTTATCCTTCCTGCATGCAAAATGATAGAAGGACAAAAGAAATGTAATATACAAAAAAGTACCGAACTCACCAAGCTATTTAAATAAATCAATTTCTAAGCACCTATTAGTTTTCACATAGTTTCAACTGAATAAGTGCGAAAAATTTATGTTTCTCGTGATAAATAACAAACACTGAAGGAAGCTTTGGCCATAAAAATGATATGGCTTCTTCTTGCCTTTCTCTTTTCTATTTAAAGAAGTTGGGGCAGGGTGGCGACAGCTGAGTGAGTGAGAAGGACAAGTTAGGGCAAGAAATTAGAGAACACGACGTCTTGTACAGGTTATCAAGGACAGCATAAACCAAGACTGAAAACTAGAAGAAGCTTACGACTTTTTCTTAAGGTTTGGACTTTGTAGAAGTTGATTGTCTGTATCATGCTGAAACCTGGAATTCTGTTCCTTCTGTTGATTTATCTGCACTTGAAGATCATCAGCCTTCTGTTTTAACTTAGAAACATCTGTCTCCTCTCGAGCAATTTCTTCCAATTTTGCCTTCGTCTGTATCCGCCTTGGAGTTAATATTCACAGCATACTATAAAATAACATGCCAAACTTAATGAGGCAATCTCACCTTCTCGTCAATAGTGGATGGAATAGATAGGGGCAACTGGGATATTCTAAGTCCAGCTTCTAGTGCTGCCCTCAAATCCCTCTCCTTCTGTAACTGCTCCTGAAGTCTTGACACCTAAAAGTAATTGCCTCTCGTTGTTAATTGGAAAAGTTGCTAATAAAGGATTTTGTTGCAGACAGGAAAGAAAAGGAAAAAGGGAGGGGAAATGATGCATTTAAAAATGATTACCTGCACCAATTTTTATCTAGACTACTGAAATATACAAATACAAGAATAGTCTATTGAAAGAGATCCCTTGTAATGACTCATCCCTTGTACTGACTCAAATGAATAATTTCTGACATGACAGCTGCACGTCATTTTGCTAAAACTCCATATGTGGTAGGAAGTGTATCTGTGTTTCCATGTCTAGTGTTTCGTTTAAATAAGAAATTTTATGAATGAACATGTACAATCATAGATCTACTTTATCTCGGCTAGAGGCCAAGTGACTTATATTTAACAGCAAGATCTGAGCTACACTTCATAACATATAGATATTCTAGGCCTGTCTACGTCATGGGAGGAGGAGGAGGGGGGGGGGGAGGGGGGGGGGGGGGGGATAAATAAAATATTAGATTCTTCCCGTAGGCATACATCTTTCTCAAGAGCCAGACGACGCTCATGCAGAGCATTCTTCCGCATCTCCAAATTATCTTTCAAAAGCAAATTTGCCTTCGCCTATCATGGAAGATATATTCCAAAAATCATGCCAACAAAAAAAACAAAGAATCATAAAGCATAAATATCATTTAGAAATAAAACTCAAAACCTTCACCTCCTTAGCAATCCTATTTTGCAAATCAGTTTTAGTAGACTCAAGCTTCTGGATTTCAGCCCTAATAACATGACCAACATATGACTATTAGCATGTCGAATAAATTTCATTTAGAGTGGAAAGAAAAAGTTGAAGTCATGTGCAAGTCAATAGAAATATAATATGCCCATGCATGCATGTGAAGGTATATATCCTAATTCCTAAAAGAAAGTAGCAAAAGTAGAACTATTAACATTTTAATTAGATTTGAATACATCACTTACTCATCATCAGAGGGAAGATCAATGGATTCCATTGAAAGGTTCTTCTTTACATGAGACAAAGCAAATAAATCAATTTTCTAAAAATTTCTAAACTTAAGAAGCCAAAAC
>CAIGRM010279335.1:0-14609 GCA_903798335.1 Fraxinus albicans
TATCATGAGTGTGGAGCACTCATCGGTGGGTTATATTGAGGTCCCGTAAAACTCGATAATGTGGGTCATATTGAGGTCCCCGTAAAGCTCAATGTTGTATAAGGATCGACGTTCCTTGTTTGTAAGTCAACATAAGCGTTGTAAAGGGTTGGATTACACGATAAGTCAATCATTATAATGAAAATGTTTTGCTCATGTTGGAGAACTTGGTAACGAAAGATGTAGATCGTTACTTTGGATTGAACCTCCACAATTATATCGTTTGCACCACCCATTCTCTTTTATTTATCACTTTTATATTGTCGTTTGTTATTTGAATTAATCTATTTAGTCTTTACTTGCTTGAATTTAGATTAATTCTTCGAAAAAATTTAAACCAAATCACCCCATATTGGTTAGATATTCTTGTGCTATTATTAATACACAATACATATAATCAAACTCATCAAGGGGAAGTAGCCATTTTGACAGAAAATATCAAACCCTAACAAGAATTGAAGACCAATTATATCAAGAAATTGAAGATTTTAACCATGGACTTGAAGATCAATATATTTTGCATTATTTCATGATCTGGGTTATACTTTTCTATTATTTTTCTTGTAGTTTACATAAAATCATGTTAGGCTAGATATGTTATTGTATTGAATGAAGATGAATCCTATTGTTTATTTAGTAATTTAGTAATTCTTGAGTTTCCTGATTAATTTTGTATTCCCATTACATTTTTTAATTGTTTGATCATCAATTAGATAATTAGTTGTGTGTTATAATGTTGAGAGACTCACAATATGTTTAAACGCATCAAGGTTAACACACGGTCAATAGATGTAGGAGTAACAATATCTCACTTGCAATCATATTGATAATCTAAAACTTAATACATTCTTATCATTCAAATTCGTACCAGGAATAAACTTGGATCATGACTAGAATATAATCAATTTATCTTTAAAAGAAAATTAAATACCTTAACTTTATCGATTTTCAAGAATGCATGAATGGAACTAGATTACATAATTGAGAATTAACAATAGACGGATTCAAAATTCAATAGAATCATCTATAATTTGATATAAACAATACTTCTTTCGTATTTCTTAGATTAATTTTGAATAAATAAGAAACCAAAAATCTTTTGTGTCACATAATTTAAATTTCATATAAAGCTAGTAATCTTAAATTGAAATTTATTCTCAAAAGGACGATACTCTTATCTCATCAAATCTATTACTTATCAAAGCACTCATACGCTTGTGGGAATCGTTGTTGGGAAATAAAGTATTTAATTTGAGTTTATTAGTATATATAAGATTCGAAATATTTTATTTATTTGTTTTAGAATATTAATTACCCATCTTTCCAGTTTGTTTTTTCACAGTCTATGCAAGATTCTGAAAAAATCGAGCTCCTAACTTTGGATTCCGAGATCAAAATGACCTTTAGACGATTAAAAAAAAGAGAATGGAGAAGAGTAAGATCAATGATAGAAAATCAAAATTAAATTCAATTACCACAAGATCCACTGCACAACTAGTTCCACCAAGAGTAGTCGCCAATCATGACAAAGTAATAGTCCGAGATTATATGATTCCCGCTCTAGTTTGTGTGCATCTGGCTACTATTTATCCATCATTTGGATAGGCAGAATCTCACATTCGACCAGATGTCATCAACTTGTTTCACAACCACCAAGACATCAGGTTCTCTAGAAAACCAACCGACAATCCACATGAACACATATAAGCTTTTCTAATGCTCTATAATGTAATCAGTCGCGAAGGTATGTCAACAGTTACTTTTCGAATGTGCCTATTCCTTAATACTTTAAAATGTGGTACAGGAGAATGGCTACACTAACTATTCCCTGGGAGCATCGTTTCGTGAAATGACATAGTATAGAAACTTATCCCGAAATTCTTCTCACCGTCTCGAGTCCATCAAATCATAAATGAAAGTCCACACCTTCGAGCAAAAGGATCTCGAGAGCCATCCAGAAGTATAGGAGATGCTCAAGGACTACTTTAGAAAGTGTCTAAATCTGGATATTCCTAAATAGATCCAGCTCTATATCTTCTATTCAAGCTTGCATTCCGAATAATGTAACATGGCCAACGCTTTACCAGAAAGATAATTAATGGATATTCCCTTTGATAGAGCATATGAGTTGTATGAGAAAATTGTAAGAAATCAGTCCATATAGACAATAGAAAGGAAAATTTTGAGGAAAACGTATTCAGAACATCGATGCAATTACATCATTAGCAGCCTAGTTGGAAGTATTAACAAAGACATTGGACAACCTAACTTAGAATGTGAACCAACGGCCTTCAATAAAAAAATTGGAAACCTAGGTGGGACAGGTTGTATTGTCCAATGAAACACATGGTATCTTGCCCAGCGACATAGAAAAGAACCCATGGAATAGGTATTAGCAGTTAAAGCTATGAATTATGTAATACTTGAGACACCATCAATTAAGTCTGCACATTGCCACCTATTCCATTCCTTCAAAGGCTTTGAAAGTAGCTAAAAGAGAAACATGTTCAGGCCATCACTACAATAAGTAGAGTTCAGTTACCAAAAATTACGGTGAAAAAGAAAGGGACTGACGAAAATCGGTACTTATCACCGGCGAAGAACAAGTGGGTCCGTCGAAGAATCAGTAAAGATTAATCAAGAAGAAAAGTCAGACAGTTCACAAGTTATTGCAATCGTTCATGTAATAAACATAAGCCTCCAATCATATTCCCTCAAATGTTGCAGAACAATAAGCTGGTAAAGCATTTCAAGAAGTTCTTCAATGAACATAGATAACTTTACATCAACATTCCTTTTGTAGACCTCATTCTACAAATTCTCAATCGTACTAAGTTTTGGAAAGAGATGTTGACCAAGAAGACAAAGCTATTAATAGATGAAATAGTGGCATCACCTAAAGAGTGTAGCGTAATCCCACGGCACAAGCTTTCCCCAAACTCAAAGATTTAGGGAGTTTTTCACTTTACCTTACTCTATAGGAAATTCACATATTAAATGCTTCAATTGATTTTGGAGCGAGTATTAATCTGATGCTCCTTATCTATCTACATGGAATTAGAATTGAAGGATCCTCAAACAACTTCAATAATTTTGCAGTTGGCTGATAGAACGCTCAAGCATCTTTATGGAGTGGTAGAAGACACACTCATCGAAGTTGGATATCACTTCTTTCCAACTAATTTCATCATCATTGATATAGATAATCAACAAATGTTATTAATTTTAGGAAGACCATTCTTAACAACTGGACAAGCATTAATGAATATTGAAAATAGTGAAATAATCCTGAACGTAGAAGAAAAATAAATAAAGCTTCACAATGAATACCCCACTCAAGCAACCACCTTACCTAGATGAATAGAAAATAATTGTCCATGAAGAAAATGAGGATTGGGACTGTCACAAGAAAAAGAAAGAGCCGGTGGATTGTTTGGAAGGGAAAATAATGAACCTTATAATATGGAGGCCCAAAAATGAATTAAAGAACAACTGTTAATGCAGCCGACGCAAGGCTAAAAAATTTGGTTTCAAACCACCATGAATAGTCCAAACATCAAAGTCAAGCTAATGACTATAAACAAGCACTTATTGGAAGCAACCTAATTTTCTTCTTTTTTATGTATTTTGATTTTTGGAATATAGGATTAGTAAATTTTATTCCTTTTAGTAGTATGGGGTATCTTCATCCAATATTTTCCTTTAAGTTGTGTATAAGCTTATTATAATTTGTTCCATATTATGATTGAATTCTATTTATTTTAACGGAACATGACACTTGAACATATGGGACAAGGGAAAAGACATAGCAAGTGATCCAGTACTTTAAAATGAGTTCATCCATGACCTATAGAATTATACTAAGGAGTACTTAGTTCCCTCTTTTTTGCCCTTAATTTTTATATATTACTTGTTATATTTTTAAATATTGAGGGCAATATCTGTTATAAGTTTGGGAGTGAAAAATATCGAGTATGTTATCTGTTTTTACTGTTTTATGTGCTTGTTACATCGATTATATTGTCTATTTTTATTGTTTTACGTGATTGCTCACATGTGAAAAAGATTTTATTTTCAGTTAATTATTACTTTTGTGTGCTTGCAGGTTAGATAAATTTACTTACTATGATACATATATTTGGAACCATGTGTTAGACTACAATTATGGAAAAATTACATGTTAGGTTGATTTATGTTTATTCATGTAAAACTTGATATCTTTCTACACAATATTTATGTTATGCATTAGGAAGGAATAATTTGATTCATATTGATGCATAGGTTGAAAATAGTTGACCGTATATGCTAAATTCAAATAAAGACTAAATTACACATCCTTAAATTAATTTTAGGATAGCTTGGGTGGTGATTGAGCCGTTGTAGAGAGATATCGAGATAAATGTGAACTACATATATGAGTGAAAAATTATGTAGATTGTCTGAGCCTTACAAGATGAAAATTAGGTGAAAATTTTAAGTTAGGGTTGATTTTTTATAGTAATTGTTAAATGAGAGGAATTGCACTAACCATAGTATAAAAGGAAAAAAAGGTTGCCTTATTCTGAAACTACCCTAAAAGATCTCAACTAAGACACTTATTGAAAATCCCAAAATGAAAACTTAAAAAGGGATCAAATTAGTGCATGAAATAGAATTCACACAACAAACTTGAAAAAGTTGGTACATGAAATAGAAGATGCATTACATGCCTTGATTAAACTCCGAACATTTATTCAAGAAAATTAGACATTTGAAAAGGGATTATTAACTTAGTTGATTTTTGGAGATTGAAAAAATAAAAAATAAAGAGATTCCTCGTTTGTTGATGTGTTGAGTTACAATTACTAAAATCTAAACAAACTAGAGAGGCTGAGAATTAGTATATGAATTCAAGATTATATCACACCTTGAGAAAAGAATTAAAATAATAAGTTTGGGGGTGCATCTTACAAGAGTAGAAATGATAAATTAAACCATTGAGGGCGGGGATTCTAATCACTTTATGAATTTATGATACTTTACATAAATATTTACGCACATATTGGTTTTGCATTGGATAAGTAGAAATTAATTTTAGTAATGTGATTTTGTAACAGTTCATAGTTTCAATAAATAATTTCTAATCCTGAGACCAAAGTCAGATTATCTAACCATTTTTGTTTAAATTTTTTGCTTAAGACAAGTCATAGATTTAGGGATGTTTGATAAATATATTTTGTACACTTGACTATTAAACTAAGGTATTTGTTGTTAATTTGGATGAATTATAGATTAATTTTGTGCTAATTTTGTCTTGTAGTTGCATCCACCTGATCAATTTTGGAAAACCCATCGTCGGGACGTGCCTTATTTGAGTCATTGAAATCTTGGCATGCTCACCCTTTTTCGTTGCTTTTTGGTATTAATACCAGGTTACATACCCAAACTGGATACTGAGCCTTGTGAATAAAGCCATTTTTTTTGTTAATCTGTCTACCTGGTTTTTTAATGCTTTATACCTCTCTGTGCTCATCGATAGACTCCTTTTGCATTTTAGATTTTATCTTGGGATCAATTTTTTAAGGCATGACAATCCATCTTGGGATCTATTCCCACCATGACAGCATCCTTCTAGGCGAACACATCTAGGTTCACTGTCAAGAAGCTTTTTAGCAAACCTTCCATAGGTTCGTACAATTCCTTAACAATTTTCAAAGCCTTACTTATATCCTCGAAACTAACAGAAAATCTTTCCAATTCCTTGACCCCATACATGCAGTCAGATATGTGAGGATCAATTGAGTCCTTGATTTCAAGTTTTTTCGTTATTACTCACTTCGACTATAACGATTATATTCTTCGTAGGAGCTCTTATGGCTTTCACTTTTGTGTTATTTTTATGATTCTTGTACATGATTGCTTGATTATGTTTTTTAAGCAAAGCCATTAGTGTGACTTATTTTATATCACAAAATAGAAAAAACACATAAAATGAGGGGGGCATAGTCCTAACTCTAGCAAATGTAAAGTCTGACAAAAGAATCAAAGTAAATGGAAGCAGTAAATACAATGAGTAATTAAAAAGGCCTCAAGGATGCTCATGAGGGTAAACCCTCGGGTGGTGGTATATAGACCGGGTCATGCGTTTGGCTCAAACATGTCCTGATAATAGTAGTCTTCGTAATTGGGCTCGCTCATTGGTGAAAGGTCCTGCCTCGAGAAAAAGGCCTGCCTAGGTAAAAAGGTGGTCCGTTCAATGGTCCACTATGTGTCAGGTGAAATGTAGGTGCATCTGATCTCATGGTACTCGTAGCTACAACATCCAATGCATGTGAGTCTGGACCATTGACTAAAAGTACGTTGGCCTCAATGTTCTCCATGCATTTAGATTCATACCATCAATGTCACTCTGAATCTGTGCCTTCACTTCATTAGGAATAGGAACTATGGTATGAAGACAAGATGAAGGTGTAGAAACCTGAATCGTAGGAAGTTGGGACAGTGGTCCCTCACGAAAAATGTTTGAAGACCAAGTTTTCAATCATAAATCTATACCAGATCCAATCTTCAAGTGATTCGTCTTCTTGAAGTGATCTATCAACATAAGCTTGATGTCAGACCGCTTTGAACCAATCTATGCCCGCAATTCGACTGCAAGTTCTCGAGGCAAAGTCCATATCTCTGTAGTTTGGAACTTGAACCCTATGATGAATGAGTACCTTCTGTAAGTGTCCCCAATAA
This sequence comes from Fraxinus albicans, assembly GCA_903798335.1. NCBI lineage: Eukaryota > Viridiplantae > Streptophyta > Magnoliopsida > Lamiales > Oleaceae > Fraxinus > Fraxinus albicans. The sequence goes on from CAIGRM010279335.1 coordinate 6,760, forward strand.
AGGAAAACTGATGTGCGTCGACTCAACGGGTGCTTCAGTAGTAGAAGGAGGAAAACAACTGTAATAATAATGATATAGGGAGGTGCTACTTTGATGGGAGTCTCTAAAGTGGGGCTCAATAACTGAAGAGATATATAGAAGAGCCTCATTAGAAGCAACTCGTAATGCCACTATAGCAACTGTAATAGGAGTCAAAATATGCACTATTGATGTAGATGCAGAATCTGTCACTGGTGGAACAATCTGTGAGACAGAAGGAACTACAAAGGGACTAGTGGGGAACATAAGAGACACTACTGAAAATGGGACCACTACTTCCTCCGCTCAACAAATGTTACCTTGACTTTACCTTTGTCAGCCCTACTAATAGTGGTTACAGTAGGAGGAGGAGACTGATAAGGAAAACGCACAACTGGGGGAATAGGATACGTCCTCGATGTACACTGATCTAAGGAGTGGCTCAAGTGTCTACAATAAAAGCAAAAAATCGACCTCTTCTCATATAATACTGATTGCCAAAAACCAGGGTTACCACTACGCTCTATCCAAACCCTATCAGACAATCTATTCTCTATGTTCATCTCAATACACACCCTAGCCTTACTAGGTTGTATCAAATTAGATATGGCATCTTCAATCCTCAACGGTTTCCATAGATAAAGCAAATATGAATCCCTCCGCACACAAATGGACTGAAAGTAAAGAAAATAAAACCCATACAGGAATAATCGGAGTTTCATGCTCAAGTCTAAAGTCACATGCTAATTTAAGGATACTGCTTTTATTCGTAGAAAACCTCACATAAGACTGGTTGAGGGAGATAATTATGTTCGGTTGTTTCATGGCAGGTTGTCCAAGGACTTCGTTGTATGCAGATTTTTCCGTTATGATGTCAAAATCCATATATCCCTTATATGTCTAGGGCTTTTCTCCTATTTTCACTAATAGAGCGGCATGTCCATAAGGGACTAGGTCACCTCCTGTGAAGTAGTGAAGCTTCTGTACAATAATCCAGGGATTATATTTCTGCATTTAATCAAAAGCTTCTTTATACAAAATGTTCACTCTGCTTCCATTGTCAAGGAGCATATATTGAATACATTCTCCAGCTATTGTAGCTTAGATAACCATTACATGTTCTCTATGTTAAGATTTAATATGTCTACAAATCAATTCCACATCAACTGAACTTATTCCGGATCATCTTGTGATTTGGCAGCCTCCATTACTAGCTGTAATAACCGATCCTTACCTCTTGTTTTGGATCACCAAATCCGTTGTACAAAGATTCCAACATGATCCATAAATTAAGGAACCACCTAACAGCTATAGCTTCTAGATTATTCTTGTAGCAACGCAGTGTATTATATATTCAATAAGCTCAATCAATACAATTAATCGTTCATATCATATTTGCCTTGCTTTAGAAATTTCATTTGGTATCAGAGCAGACCATGGCCAACGCCAGTACCACCCCTCAAATTGTTGATCCTACTGTTGTACCAGCTTCATTCTCCAGTAGCACTGCTGCACCGTTACTTGGAAATAATCACCTCTCACCCTTTGGTGGCAACCTGACTCAAATCGTCTTTGTGAAGCTCGATAAGAACAATTACCTGCTGTGGAAAAATGTGATCCTCCCAATCATTCGAGGACATAACCTGGAAAGATACATTCTTGGGACAAAGGTGTGTCCTCAAGAGTTTATAGGTACTCAAATCACTGGTGAAGCTGGAACCAGTGTTGAAATGGAGAATCCTGAATATTGTCAATGAATGTCAACAGACCAGCTGTTGATGGGATGGCTTTATTCTTCTATCCAAATATAGTAATGAGGGTGATGGCTGCAACCAACTCAAATGAAATGTGGACTGCCATTGAGGAAAGTTATGGAGTCCAAAATAGATCAAGGATAACATTCCTTATTGGTGAACTTCAAAAATCAAGGAAAGGAAACTTGAGCATAGATCAGTACCTAAACAAAGTGAAACAACTTGCTGATAATCTAGAAATTACTGGTAAAACCATTACTCAAACAGATCTGATCACCCAAGTTTTGGCTGGACTGGATGAAGACTATACACCAATTGTCGTTCGACTAAATAGCAGGGATCACATCTCCTGGAGAGAGCTTCAATCCAATTTAATGACTTATGAAAGTCAATTGGAACACCTCAACTCAATCAAAAATGAAATGGCTGGAATAAATCTTGACCAAACCTCAGCAAATATTTCTTAGAGATTTGGTTTTGGCCATCAACATTTCAGATCCAACAGGCCAAGTATGGGAGGAAGATTTGCAAACTTTAACCAGTACGAGACTAGAAGAAAATGTAAGAGCAAATGAGAAAGCTCATATGGAGGAGATAGGCCAGTTTGCCAAGTGTGTGGAAAAATTGGACACAAGGCAAACATTTGCAATTAGACTAAAGCAACTCAGGCCAGCATCACTTATTTTCTGACTCAAGTGACAATGAACAAGAAAATGAGCTTCATGATAACAACCTGGATGAGCTTGACAGAATGAGAATTGAGCCTGATATTGAACCATAATCAACAGAATCAGTATCTAATATTCAGCGAGCTAATGAGAGGGCTGAAAGTGTTCAACAGGCAGCTATGAATCAGATTCAAGAAAGACCAAGGGTTCAAAATCAACATCATATGATCACTAGAGGAAAAGCACGGATATTCAAACCAAAGGCTCACTTAGCAAAATCAACTGAAAACCTGTCTGAACCTAACAACGTAAGAAAAGTAATGATGAATGCAATTGGAAAAAAGCCACGGAAGAAGAATTCAATGCTTTAACAAAAACCAAAACTTGTACCTCCATCACCAAACTACAACATTGTGGGAAACAAATGGGTTTTCAAAATCAACCATAACACCGATGGATCAGTTCAAAGACTCAAGGCCAAGTTAGTGGCAAAAGGTTTTCATCAAGCTCCTGGAATAGACTACTATGAGATCTTCAGTCCAGTTATTAAACCATCAACACTAAGGATCATACTCAGTCTTGCAATTGCCAAAGAATGGATCATCAGACACGTAGACATTATAACGCATTCCTGAATGGAGAATTGGAAGATATTGTTTACATGAATCAGTTGGAAGGTTTTGTTGATAAATCAAAGCCTAATCATGTATGCAAACTTGAAAATGCCCTCTATGGATTGAAAGAGGCACCTAGGGCCTGGTATAATAAACTAAAATCAACATTTTTGAGCTGGAAGTTCAAACAATCTGTGGCTGATACATCTCTGTTCTACTTCAAGGATGAAAGACATGTGATTTTTGCTCTTATTTATGTAGATGATATTATCATAACAGGGAATGATAAGGACCCGGTGCAAAGCTTCATAAACTCACTCAACAAGGAATTTGCACTAAAAGATATGGAAAGGTTACATCATTTTCTTGGAGTTGAAGTAGTATGGCACGATTCAGGCATTCACCTCTTTGATTTACTTAAAAGATTTGGGCTGGAAAACTTGAAGCCATATCTTACTCCTATTCCTGCTGGCAAAAAACCATATCAAAATCTGATGGTAAAGTATTGGCTTAACCGTCTATCTATAGAAGTGCAATTGGAGCACTGCAATAACTTTCACATACCAGACCAAACATTACATTCATTGTGAACAAGCTGAGCCAATTTCTGTAGTCTCCAACTTCTACACATTGGCAGGCTCCAAAGAGAGTATTAAGGTACCTCAAAGGAACTATGAACCATGGTTTGTAGATCTAGACGATAGAAGATCAACAACGGGTTATTGCATCTATTTGGGTAACAACTTGATATCTTGGTCTTCAAAAAAGCAGCATGTAGTAGTTCACTCAAGCACAGAATCCGAATACAGAGCACTTGCCTCAGCTGCTTCAAAAGTTTCGTGGATTCAATCATTATTTCAGGAACTTGAACTTCCTTCAGCTGGAATACCAACACTGTGGTGTGACGACATGAGTGCAGGAGCTTTGCTAGCAACCCAGTTTATCATGCTAGAACGAAGCACATAGAGTTAGACATTCACTTCATCAGAGATAAGGTGTTAACAAAGAAACTTGAAGTGAAATACATACCTACTTCAGATCAAATTGCAGATCTACTAACTAAAGGGCTGAATTACTCAAGATATCTCTTCTTGAAAGACAAGCTTGGAGTCACTTGCGTATCATCCAGTTTGAAGGGGGGTGTTAAGATTGAATATGTCTACAAATCAATTCCACATCAGTTGAACTTATTCTAAATCATCTTGTGATTCGGCAGCCTCCATTGCTAGCTGTAATAACCGATTATTGCCTCTTGTTTTGGACCACCAAATCTGTTGTACAAAGATTCCAACATGATCCATAAATTAAGGAACCACCTAACAACTATAGCTTCTAGATTATTCTTGTAGCAATGCAATGTATTATATATTCAATAAGCTCAATCAATAAAATTAGTCTTTTATATCATATTTGCCTTGCTTTAGAAATTTCACTAAGGATCTAGATTTTCACTTTAGGTTCCATGGATTTAATTACATAGGTTAGAGATTGTGGATTACCAGTCTTCCTGAAGGTTTCTGATACTGTACCTCGTTTGGTTAGTTTACCTTTTAGATTCCTTATTTTTGTGCTTAAAGCAACGTGTTTCGCCGTTAGTGTTTTGAGTTCTTCAATCATTTATTGTATGGTCAACTTCTTCTTTCATAGATGCCGGCTTGAGCAGAAAACAAATTCTCTCGCAGCCTCAATGTAGTATCCTCTTGTCATTGCCTTGAACTTACACTTGTATTAACTAGATCATAGTTAATCTTGTTATTCTCAACCTCCAGCAACTTTATCTCCTTCGAATTTGCTCTCGCTCGACTCAATTTTTGTAGATTTCAAGGATTTCTCAACTTTAAATGATGAATTTGTGGTTTTTCCTTGCTCAAGCTTCCTACAAACAACGCTGGTTTGTTAATTGTAAAATTACAACCAATAAATTTCTCTCATCTAGCCAAGATTTTCTCATACTAAACTCTCTAGTTTTGATACTCAAAGAGAAGCAAGAGTGGAAATGGCTATTTGGGAAGCAGATATTTGAATTTGTATACCATCATTCTCTTAGGCAGAAGTATTTATAGATTTCCTTGGAGGCTTTGGGTCATTCTAGAAAATGACAAATGACCATTGTTTAGTAGCGAATTGATAATTGATTTTGTTATTGCATTTACATTTTATTCATCATCTTTAGAAGTCATACTTTTTATATTTACTCATTTTTGCTTTAATAACTCTCTATCAACTTAGAGAATCAAGGTGGATGGTTCGCCACCTATACCTACGAACTCTTCCATATTTTGTATACTTAACCTTCGCTCATAAGGGCGTAAGCTCACAAGCCTATTTTCTTGATTCAATAGAGGGTAAGTATTAGCATAAAAACACAACCTTAGATCATACATTGGGGAAAGTGACTTAAAAGAATAAGTTTGGTGGTGTATATTTCACGAGTGCAGAAATGATATATTTGATCATTGAGGGTCGAAAATTGAGGCAACTGTGAATTTATGATATTTTTATTAATTTTTCACACACACACACACCAATTTTACATTGGATAAGTAGAGATTGATTTTTGTATTGTTATTTTTAAATTGTTCATAAATTTAATACAACAATTCAATCATGTGAAAAAGGTAGGTTATCTGACCAAAGTTGTTGCATTACTTGATTGATTGGCCACCAATTAGGTAATGCTTACTTTTGGATAAATGTTATAGTTTTGTTTGGGGAAAAACAAATATTTAAGTTTAGGAGTGTCTGATTTGTATAATTTATATGCTTATTTAGGCCATTAAATTAGGATATTTTGTATTACTTTTGGAAAATTATAGTCTAAATCATGTATTTATTGTTTGTTAGGTACTAAATAATTGGAAGAAAGGAACGAAAATCAGTGAAAAAAATAATGATTTCTAAAGTTTGGGAACTAAAGTGTGAATATTCAATAGTTAATTCTCACCATAAAATAATTGAAGATCATATGAAGTCAATTGGACGAGAATAGAAGAGAAAGGGAAAAAAAAAAAAATTTGCTTGTGCGCACATGCGCAAGAAGCTTTTTATTGGCCTCCCAAGATCAATTTCACTTGCCAATGCATGGGCAATTAGATTTACCATGCATGAGTATGGGACAAATTTTAACAAATGAGGCCAACTTTTTAATGTGATACAAACTCTTTTGGAATACAATTTGGATGTATTTCTTGACCTAACTTCACCACATATAAATTTTAATATTTTAAAAAGCAACTGAGCATCGATCAGAAAAGGAAGAGGCTCAAGGGTCAAAGGGTTGAACCGAAATCAAATTGGTATCAAACCATATGACAAAATAAATAAATAAATAAATAAATAGAAACATAAGCAAAAAATATTATAATAACAATAGATTAATTTTAGTTTACTAATTCAATATAAATATAAATTCATATTTGTTAATTATATTTATTATCCTATTTTATTTTATGACTTCAAAAACTAACAATTAATATGTCCAAAATATTTTACTTTCTTCAAATTGAAATTTTGGTCTTGTTGGAGACTATTATTTATTAATGAAAATAATAAAGTAAACTATTAAATATTTTGAATTGACAATTGGCTATTCCTTTATCCCACATCGGAGAAAGAATAAATTAGTGAAAGAGGAATCTCTTATAAAAGAAGCATCAACTAAATAAAATTTTTGGGCCTGCCAATGCAATAGGTGCGCTCATCAAGATATTTGAAATATTTTGTAAAAAATTAAATCAATTTAATTGGGAAAAATTGTTTTTGGTGTTTCGGTTCACAGTTGAACTGGCCGTTTAATGAATTTTTTACTAATTTTTAATTCTCTAATTAATGTATTATGATCGGACCAAATGTGATGCCAGTTCCGATTTTTTCTCTACCAGATTCGGTTCAATTTTTATAACATTAAGAAATGCATAACAAGGGCTAAACATTAGGGGAGATCTCTCTCTCTCTCTCTGAAATGCATAACAAGGGATAAACAATAGGATCTCTCTCTCTCTCATATCATAAAATCTTTTAAGAATGATGAGCAAATTCATCATAGGTTTGAGGGGTGAACAAATTTAGCAAGGAGTCTAAATCAAGAAACATCAAGAATTCGAATAATCAAATTTTGGGATTGAAGATCAAGAACAAGAAATAGTTTCATATCTCCTTCAGTCCTTCTTCTATTAATAAATTTCGGGTGATTATTTTACAATTCTTTTGTTATTTTATCTTAAGAAACATTGTAGACTAGATTTCTTTTATGTTGTGATGAAGATGAACATTATTATTATTATTATTATTATTATTATTATTATTATTATTATTATTATTAATTCAAAGACCAAGTAATTTAGTTATTGTGTTCTTGATTGATCTTGTATGTTTTTTTTGAGTGATTTAATTGATTGTTCATCAATTAAGTAATTAGTTATTTGTTGTAGTATTATGAGGTTACCAATAAGTCTAGCACTTTGAAATTTCAACCCACGGGTAATAGCTATTAGAAATAAAATATATGGCGTGTGCAATCACATAGGTATTCGTGTAATTGAATGCGTTACTTTGGATATGAATTCAGACTAGAAATATGATCGGATCGTACTTAAAAGATGTTTAACTTATTTCGGGAGAGCGAATTAAATAAAATTGGATTATCAATTGTCATGAATACAAAAATCATACTACATTACATAGGTCGAGAATTGAAAATATGATACTAATAGGTGGATTCAAATTTCAACACATACATCTCATTTTTAGTTTAAAATCATAAATTAATTAGTAGATTAATCTAGAAATAATTAATA
>CAIGRM010279358.1:0-12986 GCA_903798335.1 Fraxinus albicans
CGTTTTTGGAAATTCATTTCTAAAACTAGGTAAGTAAACGTATTTTCAGTGTTTTCAAAAACTGAAAATTGTCTGAAAACAGCGAAAAGAAGAGGTCCTAAGTTTTTAGGTTTTATAAAAATATTTAGCCCATGTTTGACAATCATTAAAACAATTTTTTTATTTTTTTCCTCAAATTCATTTTCAATCACACATTCTCACAGTAAAATATTTTGCACGTAAAAGTGATGTTTTTTTTCTATTTTTTCTCAAACTCATTTTAATAGTTGTCAAATAGAGGTTCACTATTGCAAATTTTTAACCATTTGATCTTTCCCATCATATATTAATGTTATACCTCATCTGCGAGCAAGGTTAAAATCGCATCAAGAATGAGAAATGTGGAAATAATTTTGAATTTGTTTGGAAAAAAAAAAAGAAAAAAAAGCAGACTCCCCAACCCCAAAACCACAAATAATACAAATTGATCCTCAATCAGAACTTAGGATTTGTCTATTTCTTGTAGCTATATATTATTTGTGTTTGTAGATGTGAAGAAAGAGGTGAAGTCATGATGCTGGTGAATGAAGAAGAAGACACAAGTTCTGTATAAAAACAATTGTTTTGTAGACCAATACCAATTTCTTCTTTGACAAAATTATAGTTAATTTTGAGCTTTCAATAAATGTAACAATACAAAGGATTCAAAAAATTGATAGTGGGTTTTTCTCTTTCTTTTGGACAATTATTTGTTATTATCTTCACATTTGATGTCAAACATTATTATTTAATTTATTTATTTATGAAATAATTATGAAAAACGTAGTAGAAAATCTTTTTTCGGTATTTGTTCATTTTCAACAATTAAAGTGACTACCGGTTCGTCAAAAAAGGTTCATTGAGGAATAATAATGTCTATGACAAAGACTAACTCGATTGTTAAATTTGTGCATTTTCAACAACGAAATACTTTATTGCAATATAATTTAGTTCGTTAATAAAACAAATAATATTTTGTCATGTTCCTCGTAGTGTCTCTGAAAAAAACTGACTCGCTTTTTAAATTCTATATTTTCAATAATGGAATATTTTATTGTAATATAATTTAGCGCCATTAATAAAAATAACTAAAAATTTTTCATCATTATTTTTAAAAGAAAAACTATGACAAAAATCTTCAGGGCTAAAAATATTTTCAAAGATAATTTTAGTTATGCTTATTCACACTAAATATGTTCTTAATTTCATCATTAAACAACAGTTTTGATAACAAAATTTTCCAAAAACATTTTTACAGTGATTTTTTTGGGTTTCCAAGATAAGTTATCTTATGTAATATTTTTAGTAATTCATTAAATTTTAGTCATTTAGTAAGAAAAATGGATAAATTACTCATTAATGACATTATTCTCAACATTTAGCCCCGTTTGTTTGACATTATTTTTATATAAAAATGAGTTTTTTGACCATTTTTTTCAAATTTGTGGGTTCCACATGAGAGAGATTGGTAAAAAATGGTGGCTAAATCCCTCCCCAACGGACAGATTTTTCCTTAAAATGGCAAACAAACAGGGGGTTAATATGTTGATTACAATAATATCTAGATACTAAAGTTAGAACAAAATGTCATAATATTGTCATGCGAACACAACGGTTCCAAAATACGAAATTAATAACTAATAATAACAAATGGACAATTGATATGGGATTAGAAAAAGGGACAATTGATACTAATACATAAAACATGAATTGCATCTAAGTATCTTCATTTAAACTCGATGATGGGAGCATATCTTTTTGCATAGGCAAGAAGATCTTTTGAGAAATACGGACCAAGCCCATTCACATTTGTTGGGTAAATTATTGTCAAACGACCTCCCACGCTACGATGTAACTCAGTATAATTTTTCACTCGACATAGACCAAATGACTGAACGAAAATCGACACCTCAATGAAATGGCCCGACCCAAAAACTATTTAGGCCATTGGATGCAACCTAATTTAATTCGTGCTGCTCATGGCCCATTTCCCACTTATGTGGATGACTTATGAACGTTAGCCCACTTATCCATCATTTTGGGTTTGGCCCATAAGTAGTACCTGATGTTATATATTTGTTGGTTGTTGTTATGTGTGTATTTGCTCCCTCTGCCCTTGAAAAACATGGCTGTTGGTTTTCTCTGTGACTGCGTCCACTGTTTTTCTCCTTCTTCCCTACCTTCGTGGTTGATATATACCGTTAATACACCTTCCTTTGTGCATCCTTTGTGGGTGATAAGAAGCAACCATAAGTGTGGAATAGTGGTAGGTTTTCTGATTTGATTTTTTCATTGAGATGTTGGTTGATTCGATGGAGCTCGAAAATCGTCTTTGTGATCTAGTCTTCCGCTTCACAATATTATAACTTGTTTTGTCAAACATTTGTTTGGACCTGATCAATTATGCAACTTTAAAACTTCGATTATTTGTACAATTAAATCTTTGACTTTTCTTGAAGCTATCAAAGGAACCTTAACGTATATAATCAAAACTTCAACAATTAGATATAGTCAATATTTTTAATATTGCAATTCTGGTGAAGTATGTCTCACGATGTCTTGCATAGTCTTCAAGCAATATCTTCATATAAGATAATTATCAACATTTGGTTACTATAATAACATGATAGTTCGAGAAACATATTTTATTGTTCTCTTCGAGTCTCGTATACAAATTTATAACATACTATAAAGTTATATTGAGGGTAACTTTTAATTCATCAAAAAGTTACTATTTCAAAATACATTTTTTTCCAAAATCTAGTTAAAATGGAGGCCAAACAAGGGCTAAATCTTCCGTGGCGTGCTTTAACTTGAAATTAACCTTCACTTCATTACTCTTAAGCTCCTATCCACTGATAGAATTTGATGATGCCTGAATCGATTTTCTTGATTAGAAATAATTTGTCTTTCTTCTTTGATTATTATTTTTCTTTGATTAATTATTATTTACGACTAAGAATATTTATGCAATAAACATACCAATTTTAACGTGAAGATACGTTAGAATCACAAAACTATAGATATTTCCATTTATGACATAATATTCATAATAATGATATTTAATTTTAGAAAATATCTGAATGCCATACTTAAAAAGGAAATATACTTTTATTATCTCTTTATAAATGTTGGCAATTCTAATATGCATATAAAACAACAAAGAAGTTGAACTCTTGCACAAAGGTATGCCTACTTTTAGATGAAATAAGCCTCGTACCAATGAATAAATTTTATTAAAGTGTTTCTCTTCTTGTCTAGTAAATTGTAGTGGCGAACATAGACCAAGTGCGATCATCAGCTCATTTTCTGTTCGACCACCAGCTCAGTTTCTCTTCTTTTTTTTTTTTTTTTCCCCCCAATTTTCTTTTGTGATGTCAAATCCCTGTTACAACGGTTAAAATTAAGGTTATTAGTTTGACAAAGTAACAAATTTTAGCAGAATTTATATAATTAGACTTGTTTTGAATTTCATAATAAATAATTAAGACTTGTTTTGGTTAGTAGGATCTATGTTTATGAGTTAAAAAAAACACTTAGGGCATAAATAGTGCTTTAGTATTGGACATACGTGTTGAATAATGGACCTTTGATTCGTGGAATTCGGGTTCAGTTTCAATCAATCGACCACCACAATCAACAACCCAAATCCCAAACCAAAAATCCCAAAACCCGGTTGCGCCAAGGTGCCCACAAAGGGCAAAGTGTGAAGGTTTATTGTAGCCTCAAAAATCAGTCACAAAGGCTAAGGAGGGGAAAACAAAGCACGAAGCCAAGAATCGTCGTTTTCTCTCAAATACAAAGGGGCTGATCTAAACCAATTTCACACACACGTGAACAACAGTAACGGGCAGCATATATAATACAAAGTGTGGGCTTTAGGTTAAGGTAATAGAGGCCCAATAGATAGCATATAAATGGGCTGTCAACCAAAAAGCCATCCAAGGTAATTAGTCAGGCCATGAGCAACATTAATAATTAATTTACTTCAAATGACCCAAAAATGTTGTAGGATTGGTTTGTTCGATTGTGGTGTCGATATTTCACTTCACTCATCGGCCAAAGCCTATGAAGTATAATCCAAAAAAGGGTTTAACATCATCGCCCGGAATTTATTGGGTATCAAAAAACCCAACAATGCGACTAAATTGTAAATAAACAAAATTTAGTGTCTTCTTCTTCTTTAATAATATTATTTGTTACTAACTTTATCATTCTTCTCAGTTGTTGTCATTTAGTGTGAATTCACTAAGGATAACATACGTGAAGCCATTTTTACTATAGCTACTAGCCATGTCCATTTCGGATAGCAAAATAAAGAAGGAAAGCAGCGTAAATTGCATTTGCTTTGGAAAATACAAGTCAAAGCACAACAAGAACAAGAGTGCAAGGCCCGTTACAAGCATTGCTATCTGCTCCTACATTGTTGAAAGCGATTCATCGGATGAAGACATTCCTAAAGAGAGAGGTATTACAAGTCTTTAGTTCAATTAGAACAAAATTTGATATTTCGAAAAGAAGAAAAGTACATTATTGATTACTGTTCTCAGATAAGTTTAGATTATGTTTCTTTTTTTAATATTGTTAAGTACTACACAATCAATTTTACAAGTGCGAATTTGATTTTTTGTAAGAATAATCACCAATGTCGGAAACATGTTGTATTAAAGTTTTCATAAGATAATAATTAACATAAGCATTGCCCCTAAATGCTCTTGCTTCTCCATTTCTCAATATAAATTCTCCCTCTCCAATGAAAGTGATAGATAGGGCAAAGCATGGTTTGTTTAGGTCAAAGAGTACATTATAAAATTTCACAAAATAATTAAAAGTAATATTTCACAATTTTTCTTAATCAAATTTAAATCTATTTACAATCTTGACTCTAGTGCACAATTAGAACTTGTAACTTAGGATCCTTAATTACTTAAATATAAAATTGAAATTTGACATAGAGACACATTAATTTTACTATAGGGCCCGTTTGGTTCTCATTATTGTAGAATGAGAATGAAAAATATAGTCGTTATTGGACTCCACACAAGAGATAGAAATTCAAAATTGATGACTTGATGTGATGGATAACGGTCTTTTTTCATTTTTATGGATGAAAAATGAGAAACAAACGGGGGCTATGCATATAAAATAAATTTATGAATACCCTCTTTCTTTTTTCCAAAATAAATATAGTACATTTATTTATTTTTGTCCATTTTGGGAATATTTAATAAACATTGACGTGCATGAAATAATTATATCATACGAAAATTACATTTCATTTTGAATTTTATACCTCATCAAAAATTTGTGTCTCATATACGAATCTCTTACCTTCAATTTTAATGGCACTTAAGTCCACGTCCTTCTATTACTGAAAATTAAACTTTCACTTGTGCAATTGGTCCATGTTTCCTCTTCTCATTCGAATTTATTCGTTACATATTGTAATTGAGGTCCTTCAACTTCAAAATGTGACTCCTTAGTTGAAGCTAATGAGCAAATGTTGCAAACTGAGGACACCTTTTTTTTTTTTTTTTGTGTGTGTGTCCTCTGCACTTGAATGTGACTGAGGTCACATGGTTTGTTATAAAGCTTTCATAATATTTAATAATCATTTTTTTACAAATTTTTCTAATCAAATATAAAAGAGATAACACTGTTGAAATCTATTTAAAAAATCTTGACTCAGTGCGGAAGCAGAACTTTTTACTCAGAATTTGCACATCAACTTGAATATGAAATTGAGAGCCGTGCTATTGGGCCCAACTCAGTGACAGGCCCAAGAACAGGCCCTGTTCTTGGGCCTGTCATTGAGCCGGCCAAGAAGATTTTTCCTAAAATTGAACTAACACAGAAGACATATATTCAAAATAGTTATATTATACATATAAAATGAGTTTAAGATTGCCCTTTTTTAATAAAATAATTTAGTACATTAATCCCCCTCCAATAGGGGGGGCACCACATGGGCGCCCTGTTCTTGGGCCTGTCATTGGGCCAGGCCAAGAAGATTTTTCCTAAAATTGAACTGACACAAAAGACATATATTCAAAATAGTTATAATTATACATATAAAATGAGTTTAAGATAGCCCTTTTTTTATAAAATAATTTAGTACATTAATTTCTTTTCTTTTCCCTTTTTTTTTGGGTGGGTCAAAGCACGGTTTACTTAGGAGGTCAAATAATTTGTTATAAATTTTTTTCAATACTATAATTAACATTCTAAATTTTTTTCTTCTGTTTTAATGGTCATAAGCTAATAGATATTCATGTTGTTAGATGTGAAGAGAACAGATGAGAATACTAAGAATAAGGAGGCAAAAAATGTAGAAAAGCTACACACAAAAAGAAAAGGTACTAGCTCATTTGCAATAAAATATTTTAGATGTAGAAAAGCAAGACACAAAAGGAAAGGTACTGGCTCATTTGCAAATAAAAATAAATATTTGATTTATCAACACAAATTTCTTCTTTGGTAAAGTACTAAAACTTCATAATATATATATTTCCATCTTCCTCAACATTAGGTTTGAAAATTATCATTGTTAGGTTTTTAGTGTTGGCGATTCCGTGGACAAAATGATTAATTTGTAACGTAGTCAAGGACCTAGGGTGCAATTTTTGCAAGTTGGGCTATGAGGTCTAGGGTTCGAGCATGAATTGAGGAGAAAAACGGTGCCGCATTTTCTCTAGCTTCTCGTCCAGTTGGCGCTCGAGCGACAAAGACAGAAACAATGTCACCCCGCCTATCGTCGAGCTCTCGATCGAGCGACAGTGCGTCGCTTGCCTGTCGCCAGCTTATCGCTCGAGCAACATATCGATTCAGAAAACCCTAATTTGTTATTTTGAAGTATTTTTTTGGTCCATTCAACCTAATTACCCTATCCTATAAATACCCAAGCCTATGCATTAAATTTGGTGTGGTTGTTCATTGTGCCTCTTCTCTATGACACTTCCATATTATTCTTTGAAAATTCAAGAGCTTGTTCACGTATTGATACAACCACAAATTGGAAAAACATCGAATCCATTGAATCTAAAACACCTACTTCATATAAACACCCTTAGGAAGATACTTTCTCAGTTGAAGCTGCTGGAGGTTGAGAGAGGTTGTACTACAAGCGCAGGAAAAGCACAAGAACGGGGAGTTCTTGGAATTCCACTTGGAACGGACAATTGCAGAAGATTGTAAACTGGTGGGTTCAGCAGATCTTGGAGGTTACATGAATTAGATTGGGAAGTCTACTGGAGTTGGCTAAACAGCATCTTACTATAAATCCGTATTGTCTATAATTGAGGTAAGCTGGCTTGATCCCAGAATTTTTACCCAATTGGATTTCTCCATCATCAATATTGGTGTTATTTATTGCTTTCTTATTACAAACTGCGGCAATTCAATTTAAGATAATTGGACTATTTGTTTAACCATTTAGNGGCTTGATCCCAGAGTTTTTACCCAATTGGATTTCTCCATCATCAATATTGGTGTTATTTATTGCTTTCTTATTAGAAACTGTGGCAATTCAATTTAAGATAATTGGACTATTTGTTTAACCATTTAGAAACAATTAAAAGTGACTTATTGCTTGTTAATTGTATAATTCCATACGTAAGGTCAAACTTAGTTAGTTAAACCTCGTAATTTCAATCATAGTCATTGCATGCACTTGTTCTAGCTTCTCTATAATCTTTATACAGATATTCTTTAACTCTTCTTGTTTTTCCAAAGATTGTGGTAACTGGGACAAAGAATGGTGTCAGTTAGTTTGTTATAATATTTTTCGTAGTATTTAGCTTGTGTTTGACACTCATTTTGGGGAAAAAATGAATTCTAGAATAGTGATGAATGGAAGAATGTATGATTGAAAAGTAATGAAAAGTTTTAGATTTGTGTGTAATATTTTTTATTTGGAAAATGTGTGGTTGAAATGAAGAAAGAAAAAAAATAAGAATGAGAATGAGTGTCAAACAGAACCTTAAAAGTCATGTTTCACATTTTTTTCTAACCTAATGTAAAAGACATAATAATGTTAATATCTTTTTATAATCTTGACTCTAGTGAACAGACAGATCTTCTTACTCCAAATTGGCACATCAACATGAATACAAAATTGTATTATGACATAGAAGACATATAAGCACAACAATAATACTATGCATATAAAATGAGTTTAAAAATACCTCTTTTTTCTTCTATTTTAATTCTAATAAGCTAATCATAATTATTTGTTTGCAGATGTAAAGCTAACAGAAGAGAAGATTATTGGCAAGGAAGAAAAAGATGTTGAAAAGCCGGACACAATAGCTCATTGTTTGAATAAAAAAAACTGTCTCATGTATCAACACCAATTTCTTCTTTGATTAAATACTAAAGGTTTATGGATATATTTTTCTCTTTTCCTCAACATTTGGCTTCAAAATTTACGTAGTCCTTGCCCCTGCTTGCTTTATCTTCTCTTTCCTTGTACATAGATTCCCCATCTCTTTTGGCTTTATGAAGATAGCAATAGCCGTGGGAAAGCATGGTCATTTTAAGAGATTAATTAGTTTGGTTGTGAAATTTTTTGTAAGAGCCGCGGGAAAGCATGGTAGCTAAAAATTTTTACTCTGAATTTTGACATCAACTTGCATAAAATTGTAATATGACATAGAAGACATATAATCACTTTAATTATATTATGCGCGCGCACACACCCACATATTGAGTTTAAGAATACCCTCTTTTTTCTAAAATAATATAGTACATTAATTTTTTATTTTGTTTGGGACAATATAGTATGCTGGCATGCACAAAATGCATTGTATCATAGGGGAATAACATTTACATTTTGCATTCTATACATACACGAACATTTTTGTCTCTTTTTAGTTTTTTGTCATGTTTTAGTGTCTTACCAGCAATTTTCTTGTCACTTATGTATCCTCCCTTCATTGTCTTTTAATATAATTAAGATCTCTAAATCTTTCTTCTATTTTTAATGATGGTAAGCAAATAATACATTATTTATGTTGGTAGATGTGAAGAAAACAGATGAGAAGACTCAGAACGAAGAAAAAGATGTAGAATTGCAAGACACGGAAGGAAAAGGTACTAGCTTATTTTTTGTATTGTAGAATATTGAGTTCCAAATACACCAAGAACCGGGCTCAGATAAATCAATCAAACACCACAATCAACAATCTATTCTCCAACCGTACCAAACCCAAAACCTCCAAAACCGGTTGTTCCAAGGTCAGCCCATAAAGGGCTGAGTGTGATAGATAATGGGAGCTCAAACACAGCCACAAAGGCTAAGAGAAGAAGAGAGGAAGGTGGCACAAAACCAAGGGAAGCACGAAGCAAAGGAGCTCTCTTTTCTTCTCAAAACTCGGCTGCCCAAACAATCTATTTTCACTCAAAAATCAACAGTAATGGAGCAAAATCTATATAGAGTATAGATGGGCTTTTAGGTTAGGGAGAATAAGGCCCAATAGGTAGAATACAAGTGGGCTAATAACCTAAAAGCCTTCCAAGGTAATGGGTCGGGCCATGAGCAATTCTAATTAATTAGACTGCTTCCAATGGCCCAAATANCCAAGGTAATGGGTCGGGCCATGAGCAATTCTAATTAATTAGACTGCTTCCAATGGCCCAAATAAGTCGTGGGTTTGGTCATAATAATTGTGGTGTCGATATTTCACTTCACTCATCGGTCGAAGCTTATGAAGTATAATCCAACAATAAACCGATTTAATATCATCGTCCGGATTTATTGGGTATCAAAAACCCAACATGTATGAACATTATGTCCATGTTTTTTATTTTGTTTTTTCAAATTTAGTCTCTTACCCTCAATCTTCTTGTCATATCACTACAACATAGTTTTCTTTTTACCGGTAAAAAGTTCTTTATGGCATACAGATGCAAGCCATATACAGTAATATCATAAATACTCGCCTACTTTTAAGGCACACATTGAATGTCTTAAAAAACTAAAAGAGCGCCGTTAATTAACTTGATTATGGATTCCATATGCACACCGTAAATAGTTCTCTTTTTACGACATATATTGAATGCACTGTTAACTAACTTTATTACGGAATTCATATGCACGCCGTAAATACTTGTTCATTTTTATAGCATACATTAAATGTATATGTTTAACTTTATTATGGCATTCATATGCATGCCGTAAATAGATGTCTTTTTTTACGATATGCATACCGTAAATGTTTTTTTTTTAAATTATTTATTTATTTGATTACAAAAAAAAAATGTATTATTAAAGAACAAAATTATATATATCAATGCATATATAATTATGTTTTTCCTACTTTCAATAAGCGAAAGTATTGAGTATCCAAGTTATATACGGTTTTTCATCTCTTTGTCTAAATAATTTCTAAGAACATCATTACCCTACTCAAAAAATTGATAGCAACATTCCAAAAGCATAGACTACAAGTAAATAATTTGAATGAATCTTTTTCTAACCAAAATTAATCGCCACACCACCATTAGTCACATTAGGTTGATTTTGAGAAAACAATGAGGTTAATTGGGGAAATTTTAAGAAACTTGTAAAGGAGAAATGGGAAAGGGGTTTCGATCATTTGGTTTAATCAATGAACGGCTGATTGAATTTCTGGAGACCATCTAGAGAGGGGGAAAGGGTTTGTACGAACAAAAGGAAAAAAAAATGGAAAAGATGTAAATATTCAACTTTTATGGCGTGTTCAAAATGTATGTCTTAAATATTTTAAGAAATTGGTCATTTCAGCATACATTTCAGGTATGCCATCAATGGTCTATTCTTTTTAAAAAGAAATGCACATATTTTTCCAGCATTCCGTAAGAGCCATGCTTGAGAAATATGAAATATTCAGCTTTTACGGCGTGTTCAAGATGTATACCATAAATATTTTGAGTAATTGATCATTTATGGCATACATTTAAGACATGGTACATTAATTTTATTAAGCATATAAAATTAGTTTAAGAATAACATCTTTTTTTCCTAATACATCCAGTACATTAGTATTCCTTTCTTTTTTTCTTTTTTTTTTTTTTCAATACTTAACGAACATTAGTGTCTTACTTCAGTTTTTTTTTTTTTTTTGCACTCAAGTCCTCGACCATCAATGATTTTTAGTCCTCGACCATTGGTCGTATGCTAATCATTGATTTTTCATGTTTATAGATGTGAAGAGTAAGGTTGAGGAGATTATGGATAAGAAAGTAAAAAATGCTGACAAGCCAAACCCAAAAGGCAAAAGTAATTCATGGTCTGAATATGACGAGTCCATTTGGTATAGTTGTGGTGAGTAGAGCTTCTACCAGTAGTCCTCTTATTTAAAAAAAAAATAATAACTATTTAGTTGTAGATTCAAGAAGTACTGTGAATATTAAACTAAATGTTTGGCAACATAACTATAAAGGAATGCTACATGTATCAAATTTTTTACCTTTACCTACCACTCACAATGGGGATGGAGACCATATTGTCGGAATTTTTAAATACACGCGAGCCCCGCGCATTTTGTGAGAGTAAGTAATTCATTATGTACAAACCATTATGCACAAATGGATTAGCAATGTGTTTTTTTATAAACTACATAATATACTTTTACTAAATGACCCCACCCCATCTCAGCTTCAAGTGTCTTTACTTTTATTCACCATAAGGTTTTTAAGCATTTTTATGCACTATAACTTATAAGAGTAATGCTATTCATTCTCACTGGGATCACATTTTATTTAACCTATTATTTAGAGTCATCTAAACTGTATTTGTAACGCCATTGGGGATAAATAACATTACTCAACTTATAATGGTTGCCGATGTATCAAAACCCCAAAATAAAGCACTCAAAGAGCTGGAAACTAGAAAATAGGCCACGACTCTGATGCTCTCATGAGAATGCAAATCATTATGGAAGTATAACGCCTAGCACTGGAGACTACATTGGATTGGATACTTGTGTTGGAAATCTTACTAGATAAAGAAACCGAGACCTTTAACCAAAAACAATGAAAGAAACAAAACCTTGAACTGAGGAGATGATGAGAAACTCGACACTGGAAACTTCGACTTCGAAAGTAGAAGGAAATCTACTAATGCTCTCTGGTATTTAGATTGTTTGTGGGTATCACCAGCACAACGTTTAGAGGATTGAACAAGCCTTAGAAGAGTTATTCACCAAGCAAAAATAAATAAATATTAAGAACTTCGGAAATTCTAAATCTTTTGAAAGATCGGGAGTTTGTATTGTATATAGATGTTTTTTTATATTTTTCTATCAAAAAAATAAATATAAAAAACATCCATATTTATCAAAATATTTCACACACGAATGGATACAAAGGTTGATAAAAAAAATCAAAATAAAAAAAAAATAAAAAAAACAACTTTTCATCAAAACCTGAACAAGAAATAAACATATCGAGTAGTTCCAAGGGTCTCCAGAAAACCTGGGAGGCCACGAAGTTGAAGTTGAAGCAGAATCAAAATTCTGCTTTTAGCTGGTTAACTGGAAGCTGCACAAAAATACTAGGTGACCCTGTTTTGAACACACGCATTTCATGAGAATCACCACAATGGAAGTCTTGCAGGGAAGTGACATCTGGCTAGTACTAAGACTGAAGAATATTCTTGTGACAGTACCGAGTACCACAAACTAGCAGCATTCGCGCCAAGCAAGACCGCCCTTGGCCCTTTCCTTTCTTCATTCCGCTCCTACTTTGACTTGTTCTAGTTCCCTGGGCTTTCTCCCTTCTCGACGAAGGAGATATGAATTCCTAAGGGTTTAGATTGACCACGTGTTCTGCCGCCCTGAAATACTAGGTGACCCGGAGTTAAAACACTTTTGCCTCTTGTTCATTTTTCGCATCAGTTCTTTATATAGGGACGGTAATTCGAACTGTGAAAACCGAAAACCGCGGTTAACCGGATCGAAGGGGGCGAAAAAAACCGAACCGATGGTGCA